>ML319853.1:0-73321 GCA_005239505.1 Nicotiana paniculata
TTTTCCTCAGTACGGAGTGACTACGGTCACCGATGATTATGTACCTTCCGGGATGGACCTTCCTTGGGCCTGAGAGCCATATATGGTACTGAGTGGACTGTTGTGTGAGGGTTGTGAACATTATGTGCATATCCACGTTGGTTTCATACAATTTTTCGTTATGATGGCATGTAGAGTATACTGGCATACTTGGTATATTTACTCAATCTAATAAACTGTTAGCACGTCTAATTTCTATATACCGTCTTTTGTAAATTTTGAGGTTTAGTCTGTCACTACCTCTCAGCCCAGAGTTGGGTTCGTTACTTCTGAGTTGGTGTACTCATTTTATCCCTGCACCTTGTGTGCAGATCCAGGTGCATCGGGACCCGGTAGTGGATACTGAGCAGCTGTCAGAGTTTCATTGGAGTTGTCAAAGTAGCAACTGGTGATCACGACCTCGTCTTCTCTTTCTTATTCTACCTGTTGTTCTTTATTTTGAGACTATGTTGTCCATTTCTCCTTTTCCTTGATTTATGTTATAGTAGCTCATGACTGAGTGACACCGGATCCGGGGTTGGAGATTTTAAATTTTGTTTCAGATATTGTTTCAAAACTTCAGATTATTAATATTATCAGAAATTTCGTTTAAAAATTATATTTTTATTGAAATTGAATTTAGCTTAGATAAAACGGGTGGCTTGCCTGGTTCTACGACACGCGCCATCACGACTCCGAAATTGGGTCGTGACACCTGAATAAGAGTCACATGTACTTTTGTCTTGATGTTATATAGATCAAGAATGCATTTGGATTATCATTTTTATGTTTTTCTTTTGAAGATTTAGTGAAGTCTTAAACCTTAGACAAATAAAAAAAAATTGATAATATTGTAGAGTAGGACCCCAGACTTTAAAAATGTAAAACGGTAGGATAAGATAAACTATTTGGAGCTCATTAAATTTAGGTCATGAGTGAATACATGAAAATATTCATTTATAGGCGGCTTTTAGAAATATGTTCAAGTATGTAATTGAATTATTCTGTATATGCTACTTGACTATTTGTTTTCATTAGATTATTGCCAAGTATTGTTGCACGCGTGTTAAAAGTGTTGGTTGTTCCCTTAATTTTGTTATGGTACATAAATGTTGAGCTGGATGACAGTGTTACGATATTTACATATATTCTGGTTGGTTTCATTATGAAATAATATTGGATACAACTTGTGAGTTATACTGTGTTCTATTTACAATTGTTGAGATAAACGTATTGTGAAAGGCTTGGCCTGAATTGTGAAAGTTTTTGATAAATAAATCAATCAATAGTGATAAGAGTGGACAATATGATAGTGATAAGGGTGGCCAGGGAAAATAAATGATAGTGATAAGGGTGGCCAGGGAAAATAAATGATAGTGATAAGGGTGGACAGGGGAAATAAATGATAGTGATAAGGGTGGCCAGGGGAAATAAATGATAGTGATAAGGTTAAACTGGGGAAATAAATGATAGTGATAAGGGTGGACATGTGGGATCGGGTTGCACGCCGCAACAAGACAGTGATGAGAGAGAGTATTTATGTTTTACTAATTTTAATTACAAAGATTTGGAAACTTTAAAGTTTTACTCTACTATTTTCCCATATTATGCACATACGATTATTTTAAAGTAAAGTTTGAAAATTTATGTGAGATTTTGGTCACAGCTGAGGCCTGGAATAGGCGACTGAGTTATTTCATTTATTCATTGTTGCAGTTATATTTTCTTGTTTGCGTTGAATTGTTTTATTACTTTATTATATTCATATATTGTCGAAGATTAAGTTATAATTTCCTCGTCTTAGCCTCGTCACTACTTCGTCGAGGTTAGGCTCGGCACTTACTCTATACATGGGGTCGGCTATACTGATACTACACTCTGCACTCTTTTGTGCAGATCCAGGTACCAGCCAGCAGTAGAGATTTTTAGTAGCCGCTATTCATTATCTGGAGATACGAGGTATATCTATCGGCGTTCGCAGATCCCGAGAGTCTTCTCTTAGTTCGTAGAGACTGTTTTATATTTCCTCAAAACAGTTATATTATTTCTTTCAGTCATTATTTATAGTATTCTTTAGTAGTTCCTGAATTGTGACACCAGACCCCAGACCCTGGGGTAGTCTTAGAGTTAATTATACAATTAGTTCGTGACTCGGTTTATTTATTTAGTTTATTATTTTATATTTGGAGTTATTCTTTGAAAACTATTAGATTAAGTTTACTTTAAATTTATTTTGTTATGTTTTAATGGATAATCAAAGGAAAATAGCTAATCGAACTCTAACATTGGCTTGCCTAGCAAGTGTGGTGTTAGGCGCCACCACGATCCCTAAGGTTGGGCATTTTGGGTCGTGACATTGCTAGATTAGCCGCCAATTTTTCCCGCCATATTTACCAACTATATTATTTAGTTAGTAAAATTTTGGTTGGCAATTCGTTAGGAATCCGTTACTAAATTTTGAAAAATAAATCAGTTGCGATTTGTTAGTAATTTGTTGCTAAACACTAACAAATTCGGGTGGTTGGTAAAATCCGTTAGCAATTGGGGTTTTTTCTAGTAGAATAAATAAAAGAAGAAATTAAATACTTTAACTATGGTTAATGATTTATTTTATTCAATTAAATCTCTTCCATTGATTTTTAACCATAACAAGTGGCTGGCATCCAAGTAGGAACTTGGAGAACCATAACAAGTGTCTGGCATCCAAGTAGGAACTTGGAGAAATGAAGAGACTAGGAAATGAAGGGAATTTGAATCCGCATAAAAGTGTACGTTTATATAAACTTATAATTTTCAAAATATTAGGATAGAGACCGGATAAAAGAAACTGGAATACATGGGCGGATCTACATAGAGAATTATGGTGCTCAAGCACCCATTGCTCATCATATCGAACATATAATTTTATAGAGAATTTTCGCATGAAATTGATATATATCTGGGTGAGCAACCATTACTCAAACAGAAAAGTGGGTGCTACTATTTAATGAAATCTAAGTATGCTTTCTGCGTGATCCGGACTTCGTTTCTTACGTAGTGCATTCTTTGACTTTCTTTTTCGTCTCCCTTTTACATGGTTTTCCCTTTTGGTCTTAACTTTGTCATTTTTTCTTTATACAATTCATTTAGTTCATCGTGGGACAAAAAAAAATTAATTTACCACCACCAAATTGACAACCTATATTATCTTTTGGAATACTCACAATAATGACACCATTTAAGAAAATATGGACATTCACATTTTTCGTCATTTAATCTATATTTTGTCTGTATTAAGTATGAGTGGTTCGAAAATATATCTCTGTTGTCCATACCGATCTGACTCGTCCAATAATTTGCTAGTATTAATTAATAGTGAGCACCCATTACCTTAAAATGCTAGATCTGTGTAACGACCCGAACGGTCGTTCCGAGAGTTATAGCCCCGTTTTCTCCATTTCTGCTTCTTTACGTGTTGTTCAGCTGTGTTGAGTTGTATTGAATTGGTAGTTTGGGTTCGGAGTGGTTTTGGAGTAAAATGAGATACTTAGTCTCTTAGTTAGAAAGCTAAGTTAGAAAAGTCAATCGGAAGTTGACTTATGAGTAAACGAATTCGAATTTGGATTTTATGATTCAGTTAGTTTCGTTGGGTGATTTTGGACCTAACAGTGTGTTCGGTATGTAATTTGGAGGTCCGTGGTAGAATTAGACTTGAATTGGCGAAAGTTGGGAATTTGGCAATCTTGGTCGGCAGTGAAAAATTAGGTATCGGGGTCGGAATGGAATTCGGGAAGTTGGAGTAGCTTCGTAGTGCTATTTGTGATGTGTGTACAAAATTTGAGGTCATTCGGACGTGGTTTGATAGGTTTCGGAGTCGTTGGCGAATTTTGGAAGTTTAGAAGTTCTTAGACTTGAATCCGGGGTTGATTTAGTGTTTTGGTGTTGTTTTGGGTGCTTCGAAGGTTCGACTAAGTTCAGTTAGTGATATATGACTTGTTTGAATAATCGGTTGAGGTCCCGAGGGGCTCGGGATGATTTCGGATGAGTATCGGGGAGTTTGGAAGTTGGAAAATGCAGCTGAAGCTGCTGGTGTAATTTTACTAGTGTGGCCGCACCTGCGGATGGGTAGCCGCAGGTGTGATGGTTGCAGATGCGGAAGGCTTATTGCGGATGCAGAATTGGTTAGCTGGGCAGTCAGGGTAGGTGTGGAAGTTTCATAGCACCTGCAAGCCCGCAGGTGCGGAAAGGGAGCGGATAAGTGGAAGTCGCAGGTGCGAACATAGGACCGCAAGTGCACACTTAGGAGCGTTGGTGCGGTTCCACAGGTGCGAGGAAAGGTCCGCAGGTACGAGATCCCTGGGCAAAAACCTTTATAAGTCACACTCGCGAATTTTTGCTCTTTTTCCACCATTGTCGAACGGTTTTGAGCTTTGGGGCAGTGTTTTTCATGGGAGAATTGAGAGATATCACTGAGGTAAGTTGCTTGGGTTTATTTACGCGCATTTATGATATTTTCCCCCTAATTAGCCATGAAAATTGTAGGAGTTTAGGGTAAAATTGAGGGAATTAGGGCTTGAGTTTTGGAGAGTTTAAAGTGAAGATTTGAGGGACCAAACGGAGTCGGACTTTGACGAATTTGATATGGTTAGACTCGGGAGAGGATAAGGATTCTGATTCTGTCATTTTTAATTGGTTTCGAGACATGGACCCGGGAGCCAGATTTTGGCCGATTTCAGATTTTGGCCTATTTATGTAGTTTTCTTGTGGAATTTGATTCTGTGGCCTATGTTGATAGTATTATTCTGATTATGGATATATTCGGAGCTTTTGGAGACCGAGTACAAAGATGATAGCATCCCGGAGTAGAATTTTACGCTGTTAAGGTAAGTAACAATTTTAATTCTGGCTTTGAGGGTATAAACCTGGAGAATTTGATATCATGTGATTGTTTGGAGGTGATACCCATGCTAGGTGAAGGACGTGTGGGTGTACAACTCTAGGGATTGAGACTTGGTTCGTGCCGTGAGGCTGTGAGGCCTAATGACCATTATCTGTGTTATGCATTTTCATGTTATTGAACTTGTTTGCCTTCATGCTAGAGATCATGCTTAAACTTTATTCATGCTCATATTATTTGCACTCAGTCATAGTAATTCTTATTCAGGTATTGATACCATAGCACGCGAGTTAACTATGCGGATCCAAATATTGATATTATGGCACGTGAGTTGTCCGTGCAAATTAGCGCTTGGGCTGTAGGAGCCCCTCTGGAGTCTGCACACCCCTAGTGAGCGCAGGTACCTATTGAGTGTGTGTATTGAGTGCCGAGTGACGAGTAACGAGTGTTGAGTGATGGAGTAACATTGCTGTGAGGTTTCATTTAAATTTAATGTTGCTGCATTTACCTGTTAAATTTCTTTGTAGCATTTGTTTATTTATGAAACTTACCTTCTTAACCCGATTTATACTTAATTGTGGGAATAAATAATTGGATTGTTCTGCTTAGCTCGTCACTACTGCTCAGTTCCTTAGTTATTTATGTTACTACTGAGTCGGTTGTACTCATATTATACCCTGCACTACATGTGCAAATCCAGGTGAGTTAGAGCGTGGTGATCGTTGAGTTCGGGCCGGCTATCTTTGGAGACTTAGTTGCCTGCGTCCGCAGGACCTTGTGCTCCTTTTATTATCTATTTCTTCTTTTGGACAGTTAGACAGTTTATATATCTTAGTTCATAGATTTAGACGCTCGTGACTTAGTGACACCCCGATATTTGGGGCTCGTTTCCATATTTTCTATATTGATATTTAGCGTTGGTTTAGTTTTTGAGAAATTCAAATATTGAAACTGTTTTATTAAATTCTTATAATTAATTTCGTAGTAATATTTTGAGAAATAGACTTGCCTTGTCCCACGATAGGCGTCATCACGACCTGGATTGAATTTTGGTCGTGACAATCTGTCACTGACCGAATGTTATATAAAATTAAAAATAATTTGAAGTAAATTACGTTGAAGTCAAATTGGCATGGTTGGATTATTTAAGGAAAACTGTATACTATACTTTCCGATTAGGATTAGGCTAAAAACAATTATAGTAGAGTTCATGTCAATTTTCATATAATATAATGTCTTACATTTTTACTATTGGAAATTCGGCAAAAACTGACTTCGGTCGGTCAAAAAATCAGCCGAAAAATCGATCGAAGTCGGTCGATTTTTCAAAATATTTTATTTTTCAATTTTTCTTTTTATGAAATCGACAAACTTTGGTCATTTGTTTTTGTGCAAAAATGCGGGAACTATTTTCGCATCCCGCGAATTTATTTTTTTAAGTAATCGACCAATAACAATACAAATATTATGACATGTTTCGACCAACAAATACTATCATATATTTAAAAATCATATATTTCAAAAGTATACATTTCATTATTAAAATTTTGATAATGCTACAGCTTAGACATTAATCAGAAAGCAAAGTTATTAATACAATTTCATCCAAGAAAGAAATTTACACTGGCCATAGAAGATCAATATTAAGAATATATATATATAAAAAATTCAAGTTGATTTATTCTCATCAGTATCCCAAGGATCCATATTGAGATCAAAACCCTTATTTTCTTCAATACTTTTCCCTTTACAATCTTCATTATTATCACCGACAATTTCGTCGGAACACTTTTGCTCGATGTCCTGTGTCATTTTCCGGCCACCACTGCCGCTAGCTCCGTCAACTTTACTACTGAAGTATTTAACGGCAACTTTTATTCTACGTAATATAGCAAAGAATTCTTCCACTTCCTCTTCAGCTACCTCTTCTGATATTAACTCCGTTTTCATCTCCTCTTTTAGCTTCTTCTTTACAGTTTCTGAAACGTTAACGTCGTTATTCTCTGGTTTTCTTTTTTCTCCTTCGTCTTCCATTGACGGATTATGTTGAAGACTGGCTATTATAAGTCTTTGCTTAAACGAAAAGAGAAAACTTCAGATGCTTAAGTAACGGAGCCGTGAAGATTAAGAGGTGACGGACGAATTCTCTTAGTGATGTAATGATATGACGAAAATTATTCTATTGATGACGTGTTTGAATTTGGTGAAGGATAGCGAAGTTAATATGAAAGCACCGTGACTGTTAAGAACATTAGAGACGTAAAGTCAAACCTTTTTAAAAGGCCTTAAACTTTAAAAAAAAAAAATTCATAGACTCAAATTTTATAGTTGACATATATAAATTCTGATAAATAACAATAAAAAGTAATATACCACTATGAGGTAAAAATATATAAATAATAATTTTTAAAATTTAAAGAAAAATTAATAAAAAGTTAGAACAATAGAATCTCGTTCTAGAATCCCATAACATAATATATCAAAATAAAATTTCGTTGTTGCTGCAATGCTTGAAAATGAAAAAAAAAAGTAATTATAAATTTATTCAATGTCTTTTATCTGTAAAAACTCATCCGTTGGGAATTTACACTTACCTAAATATTTAACCTTAAGAGTCAACAAATCAAAGTGAAAATGTATATTATTCGACTAGAGTTATATGCAAAACATATATCTTACATTTATTGACTTGCCATAAATATTCAATGCAAATAAGTTTTTATCGTTTTTCATCCCTTATGTTTTAGAGAATAGACAACTTAGAGGGGGAAAAAAAATATGTATAAGTTTTATTATGAGAAAGAAAAAGTAGAAGAATATTAATATTAGAATGTAAATATATGAGGTAGGAATCAATATAAAATCCCTTGCAACGAGAAGACATATGATATGGAAAGAACGATTAAAAGAATTATTTAGAAGCATGTGTGTTGCATTTTGTAGGAATATCAAATATTCCATGTTAATTTATTCATTTTCATCTATATATTTGATTGATTTTAGTTACCCCATTACACCAGCTGACTGTCCAATCTATTTTTGTGTGGGCCGTTCCAAAGCGTTAAGCAAAAGCAAGAGATTGACTATAGGGATCGTTACACGAATAATCAGTCATATTTATTTATTTTTTAGTCACACACATTAATTATATATAATTGCGTATATATAATATTAAAATTATACATATAATAGGTGTCTATTTAGATTAATTTTTCTTGATAGGACTATATAATATACTTAAAGCATAGCTCTAAACAAGGGGCGAAGTCACCTTTAACAAAGGGAGATCAACTGATCACCCTTCACCGGAATATTACGAAAAATTACACTGTGTATATAAGTAAAATATTGATTTTAGATGTATAAAATATATATTGAACACCCTTTTATTCGAAATTTTATTTTAATTTTTCAAGTTTGAACATCTTTAAAAATATTTATGGTTTCGTTACTGCTCTAAACAACATGAAATATCTCTCTTTCAATGAAGGAAACACCCAAAGAAAGAAAACAAATAAATGTCAAATTCTCAATCTAAGTGCACTTTTGATGGTTTTCAAAAAAAAAATTCTTTCTTTCTTTCTTTTTGATTGACACAGAAATGGAGGAAGTGAACTTTTGGAGGGGTAAATTCTAGACTCATTGACGCGGTTAAACTAATATTTTCTTATGATCAATATTGAGAGATGTTAACCACAAATTTACATTTTGTCCATTAACATGTGAAAAAGTATTACCTTAACCGAAAAAATTAAGGTAATATTCTTTCTTATTAATATCTTTTATTCAAATATTAGATATTAGAGTCCAAAAATTATATCAAACTACTAAAAAACATATATATGCATATAGCTAGATAATCTTGCAACCAAACACACCGTTAGTGGTCGTAAAACGGAGTCAGATCAATAGATCGCGGTACAACATGAACCTGTCGGAGAGAAGAATAATTAAAGTTGTACTAAGAACATGTTTAAAAGTTGAAAGTGACTGAAACATCATTAAAGTCTAAAGAATATGAGCTCCACGGTGAAATTAAAATAAAATAATAATTCTAGCCGAGTACTTTTACTCCACTTTATCTTACTCTATATATCCGGGATAAGTTATGTTGAGATTAGTTACGCCAGAATTTTTATTTATTTATTGTTTGACATGTTATATTAAAAATGACATTTGTATAATTTCTAAGAATAAAGTATAAGTTATCCCGACACTAATTACCTCACCCTTACAAGGTATAAGTTATTCCGGTATTAGTTTTAATTCCGAAATAACTTATCTCAGGTTCGGTAATCAAACAAAATATTAAAGTGATATTAAATTCTTATCTCAATATTATTTGTACTTATACCTCATACCAAATGACCCCTTCGTACTAACTTCATTCAGTTTGTCACAAACTTGCAAAATGCTTCGCAAGCATTTCTCGCTGGGAAATTACACATTTGGTCGTTCAATTAGAAGTATTAACAACGAATAGCTAATGTATATAGATTATATATACTATTATATGACTATACACATATGCATATACTATATGTCGGTCGACTATTATTTTGGATGAGCGACTATTTAAGTTAATTTCTCTTTTGTGTTTATGTATCCATTCAAAGTTGGCTAAGAGAATCCATTTTCAGAAATTTTGATCTATTTAGTGCATAACATTTGCATATACATCTCATAAGTCTAAAGCCTGCATAAATAAGAAGTATTACTATTATTATGTCAAGAGCACTTAAACTTAAAATATCCGATAAATATATAATATATTATGATTTATAAATAATATATGCGTAATCGTATATAGTTATAGTATAATCTGTATATATTGGCTAGAAATTGCCTGCTATTTATATAAAGATCCCTTGCATTTAAGCCTATAGACTGGCCCAAATATGCGAACCTTAATCCAATTATGTTGAATGCAAATGGACCACCTAAATTAGTCAGCTAGTAGCATGCAACCTTAACTGGAATTTCACATAAAATAGCTTTTTATTAATCTGTAAAAATATATATTCTTAATTAATATATAACTAAATAGAACATAAAATGCTGAATATTTTTTTTTTGTAACAAGAAATAAGTCATGCTCTGCCCTTAAGTTGCTTTTAATAGAAAAAGGCAGGCCTAATGTTAACCTAACAAAGCCCAGTTAATAGGCTTGGGCCACTATCCTTACCAATAGTGGGTTTTAAATTTGGTCCACGTCCACAGAATTGCATGGGCAAACACTTTTAGTCCGTAGTCAAAATTATTTATATCCGGTAGCCGCAATATATATATATATAGATAGATAGATAGATAAAAGAAGGCAAATAAGTTGTATCTGGTAGACTCTCGGTTCAGAAAAATAAAAGGAAGAAGCAATAACAAGCAAACCAGTGACATTTTCCCAAGCAAACCAACAAGCAACAACAAGAAAATCGAAGCAGAAATATAAGACTAACACTAAGTAGTGCAAGGACAAGCAAAAGCGAAAGAAACAACAAGTAAAGCATACACATACACGGCGTGACTATACAATGGCATTTTCCTAATGATATATTGGACACATCGACGCCTTTCCTTTCCCAATCTATTTCTTCTTTCTTTAATATAAGTATCATATATGTGATTATTTTTAGTTTGTCTTAACAAGAATGAAAGTTTTTCAACTAATTTAATATTAAATTTTTTATTTACACTTAATTGACTGATTTATAGCCAACAAAAGTGTCTATATCATTTTACTCTAAAGTTTAGTCCAACAATCAAATGTTCCATTTATTTCCCAAAAGGAAAAGCATATTTTCATAATTCATACCTTTTTATGGTCCTCCATTTTATGGAGTTATTTGGACCATTTCTGATGTTTACATCGTCGATCAATCAGTCTCGTTCAATGGCGGATACACATCGGCTCAAGGGTGGTCAGAATTCTTCACCTCATATTTGTATAGGTCAACTATTTTTTTTTTTATATATATGTTAAAATCTTGTAAATTTTTCAAGGCTTAGCCACTGACCTTGCTGAGATATTACAAGATACAAAGGGGGAAAATCGAAGTTCAAGACTTTGTTTCAGCATCTAATTAATGAATTTATTTTCAGTTTTAGTTTTCAATGATTTATGAAATATTTTAATTGTCATCCAAAAATTCTTAAAGGAGTTATGTCTATATTTAGATTTTAATTTACTGTCATGGTCTATATATAGTATATGAATCATACTGTATGTCTACTGTCCAGTAGTCCTGCTTATTAGTCATCTAGCGCAGTTGCTTACAACATTATGTTCGAAATTGAGTATTTCAAGAATTTGCTTCTTTCGCAGTTCTAAATTTTAGAAAACTAGCCTAGCAGAACCAAAAGTGGTCCTTACTTTATGCAGAGGGATATTTATTGATGTTATACACCACTAAATTGTATTTTCGGTACGAATTTAGTTTTGATATTAATTGAATTCAGTATTTTTGATGCGAAATATAGAAAACAACAACAACAATAATATACTCATGAAAATCTCATTAGTGGGGTTTGAGGAGATTAGAGTGTACGCAGACCTTACTCCTACCCCGAAAAGGGTAGAGAGGCTGTTTCCCGGAGACTCTTGGCTCAACAAGAGAGACAATAATATCAGAAAAGAAACAAAAGAAAAGACATGTAACAACAAAAGATGCTAGAAAGAAAATAACAACAACGAACAAGTGAAAGAACACTAACACAAAACTATGCAAAACAACAATGTGGACCCAACATAGACCGCTAACAAACCTAAACAAAACTCTATCAGACTACCCGGTACAAAGAGGGAAGAACTCTGGACTACCCCCTAGCCTAACACCCCAATACTTTGCTTCCACATGCTCCTATCAAGAGTCATGTCCTCGGAAATCTGAATCCGTGCCATGTCCTGCCTGATCACCTCGCCCCAATACTTCTTAGGCCGCCCTCTGCCTCTTCTCGTACCTGCCAAATTCAACCGCTCACACCTCCTAACTGGTACATCTAGGCTTCTCCTCTGCACGTGTCCGAACCATCTAAGCCCCGTTTCCCGCATCTTGTCGTCCACGGGAGCCACGCCCACCCTCTCCCGGTTATCTTCATTTCTAATCTTATCCAGCCTAGTTTGCCCACACATCCATCTCAACATCCTCATTTCTGCTACTTTCATCTTCTGAATATGTGAATTCTTGACTGGCCAACACTCAGCTCCATAAAACATAGCCGGTCTAACCACCGGTCTATAGAACTTACCTTTGAGTTTCGGTGGTACATTCTTGTCAGACAGGACTCCAGGCACTAACCTCCATTTCATCCACCCCACCCCAATACGGTGCGTAACATCCCCGTCGATCTCCCCATATCCTTGGACAATTGATCCTAAGTACTTAAAATTTTCTCTCTTGAGGATGACCTGTGAGTCAAGCCTGACTTCTACATCCACTTCCCCGTTCATGTCACTGAACTTACATTACACATATTCCGTCTTAGTCCTACTCAACTTAAAACATTAGACTTCAAGGCATGCCTCCATACCTCTAGTCTACCATTCACGCCGCCTCGCGTCTCATCAATTAGAACTATATCATCAGCGAACAACATACACCATGGCACCTCTCCTTGGATATGGTGTGTCAGTGCGTCCATCGCAAGAGCAAATAAAAACGGGCTGAGCGCAGATCCTTGGTGTAACCCAATAACAACCGAAAAAGGCTCTGAGTCACCTCCTACAGTCCTAGCCTGAGTCATAGCTCCATCATACATATCCTTTATCGCCCTTATGTAAGCTACCGGCACACCTTTCACCTCTAGACACCTCCAAAGGACGTCTCTAGGAACCTTGTCATATGCCTTCTCTAGGTCAATAAACACCATTTGCAAATCCTTCTTCCTATCCATGTATAGTTCTACCAACCTCTTAATAAGGTGGATAGCTTCCGTAGTAGAATGACCTGGCATGAACCCGAACAAGTTTTCCGATATAGACACTGTCCTCCTTAGACTCCCTTCCACCACCCTCTCACATACTTTCATGGTATGACTTAGTAACTTGATACCCCTATAGTTGTTACAATTCTGGATATCCCCATTGTTCTTGTACACCGGAATCATTGTACTCCATCTCCACTCATCAGGCATCCTCTTTGTCCTGAAGATAACATTAAACAACCCAGTCAGCCACTCCAAGCCTGCTCTACCCGCATATCTCCAAAACTCTACTGGAGTCTCGTCTGGTCCGGTCGCTTTGCCCCGACTTATCTTACCCATCGGACCCACGACCTTTTCAACCTTAATGCGCCTACAATACCTAAAGTCCCGGTGACTCTCGGAGTACCCCAGTTGCCCTAACACGATGCTTCCATCCCCCTCTTTATTCAGAAGTTTATGTAAGTACGAATGCCATCTTTTCCTAATCTGGGCCTCTCCCATCAATACTCGATTGTCCTCGTCTTTGATGCAACTCACTTGATCCAGGTCGCGAGCCTTCTTCTGTCTCGCTTTGGCCAACCGAAATAACTTCTTGTCCCCACCTTTGGCCCAAGTTCCTCATAAAGCCGACTAAAAGCAGTAGTCTTAGCCTCTGTGACCGCTAGTTTCCCCTTCTTCCTAGCCTCCTTATATCTTTCTTTGTTCGCTCTCCTCTGATCCTCGTCGATGCTCTCTACTAACTTAATGTAAGCCGCTTTCTTGGCTTCTACTTTACCTTGGACCACGTCATTCCACCACCAGTCGCCTCGGTGCCCGCTAGAGTAACCTTTGGAAACTCCCAACACCTCTCTTGTTTCCTCTCTTATACAGTTTGTCATCGATGTCCACATAGCGCTAGCGTCCCCACCACTCTTCCAGGCACCCATATTCGTCAACCGCTCCTCCAACTCCTGTGCATTATCCTTAGAAAAAGTTCCCCACCTGATCCTCGACTGACCCCGTACAAACCTCTTCTTCCTCTTCATTAAGATACCAACGTCCATCACTAGGAGCCTATGTTGAGTTACGAGGTTCTCACTCGGGGTCACCTTGCAATCCTCGCACAACCCCCTATCACACCTCCTGAGGAGGAGATAGTCAATTTGAGTACTAGCCACCATACTCCGGAAAGTAAACAAGTGTTCCGCCCTCTTCGGAAACATAGAGTTCGCGTTCACCAACTCAAAAGCTCTAGCGAAATCCAATAGTGAGGTACCACCCACGTTCCTATCACCAAAGCCGAAGCCACCGTGCACCTCACCATAGCCAGCAGCAGATGACCCAATATGACCATTGAAATCCCCTCCTATGAATAGCTTCTCCGTAGGCGGAATACCCCACACCACCTCATCCAGCGCCTCCCAGAAGCACCTCTTAACCTCCTCGTCTAAGCTTGTTTGCGGCGCGTAAGCGCTAATGACATTCAGAGTGCTCCCTCCAACTACTACCTTAATCTCCATCAATCTGTCATTTACCCGTCTGACCTCTACCACCGACTCTCTAAGCTCCCTATCCACCAAAATGTCCACTCCGTTCTTGCCTTTCACAACTCCGGAGAACCACAATTTATACTCGTCTACATTCCTCGCCTTCGATCCTACCCACCTAGTCTCCTGCACATACGCTATATTGACCCTCCTCTTCTGTAGAATCTTCGCCAGCTCTATAGACTTACCCATCAACGTACCTATATTCCACGATCCAATTCTCAACCTACAAGCTAACTTATTCCCTTTACCCCCTTTGGGCCCTATCCCACCCCCTGACCCTTGCCCTCCCCCCTCCCCACCACCCGAGCTCCCCGATCTCCCCGAGGACATGACCTCACTCTGCCATTACAAACCACAATCTCTATACCTACGAAGGTCTAAAAAATGAGAAGGAGAGAAAAACACCACACAAAACAACAAAGGGAGCAAATAGTAACTATAAGCCCACTAGACTGACTAGACTAGTACGAAATACTACGGCAAAAAAGTAACTAACACAAGAGACAGAGAAACAGGAGGCAGGAGGTACCAATTCCCGCAAATAGAATCTGGAACTCTCGACTTGGTATACTCCCGATGCTGCGGAACCCGGCGTATAGCTGCTACTCTATTGCTTGTGCACGTGCACCTCCCAAAAGTGATACCTGCAAAATACGTAAACACCCACGGAACCAAAAAAAATAGGGGGAGAAACCCAGAAATGAAAATCAATATCTTCTTCAAATTACCCTTAAAAGCCAAAACTAATCAGAAAAGAATATAGATTATAAATATATAATTTTAAAAGTATAATGAATTCAATTCCAAAACTTTAAAGACGAAAGTATAAGTATATTGATATTCACCGATTGCTACTAAAAACCTAACATAACTTTTCAAGATGTGGGTTAAAAAATTACTTGTGTAGATCGGGGTTGAGAATTGGGGGGCCACGCCCTATTCCCTCGGCCTAAGCCTCGTTGTGAGAACTGACGTTTTCTAACTCTCTAGGAGGACTGAAAGTCACTTGATTGTAAGGAGAGGAGCTCCGCCCTTACTTCAATTACACCCCCCCCTTCCCCGTCCCCGAGATTTTTCAATTTTTCTCACCTCCATGCGCCAAAAGGGAATATATTCATATTTTTTGCCGCATCAACATTTAGTGAATAACGGGTAGCAAAGTATTTAATTCAAGAAGATAATTAAGATTATAAATAGTTGAAGAATATAACTAATAATTCGTGCCAAATTGGAAGGAATTTTTAGGTGTTCTACCTTTAGATAACCTTCACGACACGAAGTGTAGTGAGGTAGTGGGGGCGGTAGGGTGGTGGAAAGACAAAGACAAAAACGTTAATCAGGGTGGAAGCCTCGAAACAAGGTTTAAGGTTGAGACAAGCCAAAACACAATGTCCTTGGTTTTGTTTGTGCGTGGATTTTTGCACTAAAATCCATAATTTAAGCTTTATTATCTTTTGCGTACATCGGTGAAAGCCAAAACCCTAGGTTTTGTCCAGACAAGGGCATAGTCTCCTGTGCGGCGGAGCATTTGTTATGTCGTAATCCACTCAAATTTGGTATGAAAATATTAGTTATTTATATTTCAGCAAAGACCACACGATAAATGCATTCAATTATTAAGATTCAATGCATTGAATCGTTTTTTATAAGTAAAACTATCAGTTTATATGATTATGTGATATAAATTTTAACTATCTATATCAAGCTAAGGTACATATAAATTTTAATTTCTTTCTAAGTTAAAGATTAACTCAATCTTCAACAGAAACATACCATCCACGCATGGAAGATCCTGCTAAAGACGCTCACAAGAGGCAACAAAATAAAATAAAAAACTTTTCCATAAATTTTTTCTTTTTTCTTTTTTTATTTATTGCTTGCGTGTCTCAATTTTCAGTTTAGGTGTGAATTAAGCTATTAATCATTATAGTAGGAATCACTTATAATTCATGGAACTAATTATTTTATAAGATATTTAAGATATGACAGAAGTTTGAATCACCGCCCCATTAGAGTCTGATTGAACTTTCAAGATTGCTACACTAATTAAATTGAGAGTTTTAGTCAAAATAATAGGCCTAAAATATTGATTTGCAGTTGACGAAAATCGGAGCCAAAAATCCCAAGAAATGTGGAACCCTTTGGCCGTATCGTTCCTTCTAGTCAAAACGAATAAAAAGAACAACAGAAAAACTTTTAACATATATGGAAAACTCGCGTACTTTCACTTGAAAACAAAGGGAAAAAACAAAACAGCAAATAATTTTCTAAATTTGAAATAAGTCTATAATAATAATTAGCATAAAACAAAAGAAATTTTCAGACATGTCACTTTCTTTAATATATTTATTAAAACCAGTGGGGACATAATGCCAATTAACGTATCATAAATTCAAAAGAGGATGAGACTATTCAGGCGGATTAATTTGAACAGAAAGGATTAGCTAAATGTGCAGGAAACTTAGGTGTAATCGTATACGGTCAAAACCGGAATTGTCCTTTTTATGGTTAATTAAGATCGGGGTGATAGGCCAAGGTTCGACCCCATGCCATATCGGACCATGGCACGAAGTCAGGTTGCCAAACTCGTAATTCAGGGACCGATCGAGATCGAGATCAGACGAGATCGAGATCGAGATCGAGACCGAGCGGGATAGAGATCGAACGAGATCGAAGGAAGCCTGCTGAGTCGAATAATGGAAAACCAAGATATCCGCGATCGGACAGGATCGCGGCGGAAATCTCGGCACGTATCAAGTTAAGACCGGTTAATTAACCAATTATTTACTGTAAAATTTGGATAACAATTAAACTTATATTGTGGTTTTAAGGATATGTGACTTCACTCAACACTAATTGATAAATATGAAGGTAAATGACAGAATTGAATTATAAATAAATCAAACCAGAGTTCAAATGAAACTTCGATCCTCGAGTCGAGATACTTTCGAACTGATAAGTGCAAGAGCAATAGAAAATGGAACAAACTGATGAACAATAATGTAAGTGAGAAAGAAAGAGTTGTATTGCTTTAAGCTCTGTGAATGATGATCCTTACAAATGATTAGAACTCCTCTTTATATAGTAGAAGAGTTCTCCTTATGGTATAACTCTAATTACAGAAGGAAATCACATAATTAGCACCGCTTCTGATTTGATCCGTTTCGAGATTTACGCCATGATCCTCGACCAGTCACGGATATCTCGCTCTTCCGTTACTAAACTATCTCAAGTATTGCTTGGTGTCTGTCTCCCTCGACTTCGATTGCTACAAACCTCGATGTCGAAAGAGACTTCGATCTCGAACTCGATGCCTCAGTTCCGTGATTTGGCCGAAGTTGACTTTCGATGCAACATTCCAGTCTCGATCAAATAGCAAAATCGGGTGGCCCCGATTTCAACCGTATACAGATAGTCCCCTTATTTTTTGGAGTATAATGACAAGAAACGATCTGAGCCTTCGATTTTTTTACCTTGATAAAGTATGATGTCATCCCCGTGACATAAGCAATGGAAGTGACCGAAACATCCCGTCGGTACAGTTTCCCAAACCATTAATGAGCGTCAGTTAGCGGTCGGCCACTAGTGCTGTTGAATCGTCGCTGTAAATCCATAAATATGTCTTCTCCTCATTGAATCAAACTTTACTTTCACTTTCATCTAATCTTCTAAGACTTTACCTCTCTCAAGTTCTTCTCTTCATTAATCTTCAGGTTTCACCGCTAGTCTTCAAACGCCAAATTTTACTATCGTCTTCTTTCCTCAACCCATAAAATGGCAAAAACATCTAAAACAGTTCCACAAAAGGAGAAAGCTTCTTCTTCTTTTTCACGGCTGGCCGACGACAAAACGCCGGTAGATCCGCTCCCTGAGGACTGCGTTCCCAACCCATGTGTCTTTAAATCCCATTTTAAGACCGAGAAACCTCCCTCGGTCCCTGTTCGGTGCGAGCATGTGTCGAGGTATATTTTCTCGATAACCATGGGGTATCTCGAGAAGATCAATAGAGATTGCAACTGAGGGGATAAAGTGGTAGTGACTCTATCCCCTGAAGAGAGCATTACTACCCACGTGGAAGGGTACTTGAGTGTTTACACTTACCCTTTCACGCTGGGCCCCCTCGACCCTATTATCATTGACTTCTGTCGCTAGTTCCAGGTGACCTTAGGTCAAATCCACCCTTCCTTTTGGTGCATAGTCATTATGCTCCGATTCTTCACGAGCAAAGCCGAGTGGATGCCATTCACCCTCGATCACCTCATCAGGTTGTACAACCCTCGTATCTTTCGAGGGTTGATCAAACTGCAACGTCAGGCTACCAAGGTATTGTTCTCGAGCATCGACGAGGATAAAGATCCGGGATGGAAGGGTATATTTGTTCGAATGAGGACCTCCGATCTCATCTCCACAGAGAAGATGTCATTTCCTGAGAAATGGAACACGAAGTGTAAGTGCCACTTCACTTGTTAATTTCCATGTTTTGTTCTGTTCTTCTGTTTTATCTAATGCCTTCTTTCATTATGCAACGGTTGCTTGGATGCCCTGTGCGATCCCCGACCTCGAGAGATGGGTCCAAATTTTAGCCTCGACCTCCACTTACTTTGAGCGGTGTTGGCGCGATTTGGCAAAAAGGCCGATGGGAGGCAAAGAACCATGGCAAGTGTTGATACCCAATTTTTTCCTATAATACTTTTTCAAATACATATATACCTTCAAAATTATGCATTTGCATCAATTGACATTTTTCCATAATTTCTACAGTTTTAGGGATTTTTAATTAATTTATCCCAGTATTTTATTTACACAAATAACTACAAATTGCATCACAAATTACTTTATCACATTTCATGGTTTAATTTTGTTGTCTATATTCATATTAAGCTTAAATTATTGCACAAATAGCCACATTTACATTTTTTGAGTTACAATTGTAATAACTTTGCGGTTATCGCCCTTGCATGCATTATTATATTATTTTACCATAAAATAGCTCATCGTTTTAAAAAAAAGATATTGAGTAATTGTTTTAAAACATTTCTATGCATGATAATTATTTTTTTGTAATTTTTTAATTGTTTTATAAATTATTTTTTTAATCAATTATTTGGGTATTTAATAAACAACCCCTTTTATTTTCAGACCTAACCCCCTCAAACATTAGCCCAAACCCCTTTAAAAGACAGCCCAAACCCCTTAGGCCCAAACTTATACCTGCCCGACCCAATACCCCGTTTAATCGTGACCTTTGATCTTTTAGATCAACGATCCAAAAACCCTCTTACCATAATTAATCCTAAAACCTAACCCTTAACCCTTTCATTCCCTCCAACCCTGCAGTCGTCATCTCCCTCGTCTCTCAACTCTCTCTTGACCGAACCCTAACCCTAAACGCCGTCACCGGTGTAAACCTCCTTCTATGGTGTTTCCGTGAATTCTCTGACCACCATCGGCCTCCTATACTCTCCGGCTATTTGATTTCATGATCCCATAGAAGAATCTCGTGGAGATTCAACCAGATTCTTGCCTGAAAATTGTTTACCGGCTTGTCTCAGGCCATTTTCGTTTGTGAGTAAGGATTTCCTCTTGTTTTTAGTACGAATCCATGGGTTTTTGACCGATTCTCTTCATCTCTACTATTTTATGAAAATCCTAGTTTCACTACTGTTCGAATCTTCTTAGATCTTTATAGATCTGAAGTGATTCGAGTATTATGGAGTGTTTTCCTTTAGAAATCTTGTTTAATTAAACTGCTTCGATTTTTAGTCACTCTTTCTGAAACTAGGGTTCTTCCCAGACTTTCTTCAAAGGTTTTTACTTTCAAATGGTTAATTTATTCATTTCTTTACGTGTTTGGTTAATCTTCGTATGTATGCTCGAAACCTAAATGTTTCTGTGTGTTATATTTATTTCTTCTATTTTGTTTCGATATTGTGCTTATCTCTGTGAACCAGTCCTATTAACTTATTCTATTTAGGAACTTAAACGATTTTCTCTGTTAAAATTAGTATTTTGTGGGATTTTTACTTGATTGACTTCTATTAAGGATCTGAACGATTTTCCTTCTTGTTAAAATAAGAACCCTTTGGGATTATTACTTGGTTGGTTTCTATTTAAGGATTCAAATAATTCTTTCCTATGAAATCAGTAGTCATTGAAGATTTTTCATGATTGTTTCCTATTAATTGCCCTGTTAAAATCAGTGTGCTGAGATTTTATTGGTTTCCTTATTTGTGACCTGTTTCCCTATTTTTACTTGCCTCAATTAGCTGTCAATACAGTTTGGGACTTGAATGATTCCTTATATGGTATGATTTTGATTTATTACCTTATTTGAACCGAGTTATGAACGTTAATTGACTATCCCCCAATTAAAGGGGTCTTTTCCGGACTCCCTATTTGAATTGGTTTTGTGATTGGTTGACTGATTCTAATTGATTGAACCTTGATTTCTTTTACCTTATTTGTTTTACTCCCTAAGTCCTATATATACACTCTCGTTCTGCCTCTTAAAGAGACGAATGGTGGTTCAAACACACACACAAAAAAAACTTTCTCTCATCTCTCTTTCTGCTACTTGTATTCATCGCTTGTCTAGCCGGCTGAAAGCCAAGGCTAGACTGTTGAATCCTGCCTACTTTACCTTTTGCTTCCTTAACTGGTATGTTTCTATCTCTAATGTCATTATGAAGTTCAAACCTATATGATTATCTGTTGCTCCATGATCTATGTCTCTTCTGCACTAGTTCAATCGCTTATGTACTCAATGCTACATTCTTTCCTGTTTACTGCTTCGATCATGCATGTTTAAGTTCATTCTTCCATGTCTATTGCTTTAATCATCATGTTATCCCTGTTAAAATTTCCAGTCTGTATACCGCTTAAACCAATATGTCTACTTTAATGTTTAATGCTCTTATCTCTTCTGTCCACTAACTTCAATTGGCATGACTAATTCTTTGTAATTAGACCCCTGTCCTCAGCATGACTATTCCTACACTTAGTCTCTGTGCTTTACTGTCTATTACTACTTTAGCATCAAGTATGGTTTTCCTGTTAAGACTCTAAATCAGTAGTCTATGTTCTAATGAATGCTATAAATTTGGTTGCTGAATATCAATTAACCCTTGTCTGTCCTTGTTGCTCAATTTGCTCTCTTGTTTTGTGTTTCTGATTCCTGTGTTCCCAAACCCTGATCCCTATATGTAAAATTACATGTCCTCACCTAGAGATAATTAACAAGCTAAGTTTGAATCTAGGTGGTATTAAGCTTTGTGACTTTGTTGTGGTTTATTGAACCTTTCTTTCCTCAGAATGATTTCAAAATGTTTTTACTCTTAATATGTTTTCCCAAACTGTGTCCATTCCTAAAGTATTTTTTCACTCCTAAATGTTTTACTCCTATACTGCTTTCCCAAAGTTATTCCAACTATGTCAAGCACTCTCACTTCTACTCTTAGATTACTTAAGTTCTGCCCCTCCAGTGTGTGTACTGCCTAGGAATCTATGAGATTCCTCCGAACTCTGGCGCACTGGGACTGGCCTTTTCCAGACTGCACATAATCACTTCCCTACTCAACGGATCTTGGTGTGAGCATTGCCCGGGATCCTTGAGGTCTTTAGGGAACTTTGACACACCAGGACACCCTATTGGCTATGAGACTTCGGCATCCTGGACTGTTTTGAAGGCCTGGTATTTCTATGTTCACTTTGGTCCTATCTCTGACTCCCTCTAGAATAACTTATATTTATTATTTATTCATTCATTTATGATCTGTAATAATAACCTTTGTAAACAGATATTGGGGAAATTAGTAAAGGGGAGGGATTCGTATTTGGATTTTTTGTAGGGAAACCGGGTAGAAATCATGCTTTAGGTTTATATTATGTTTACTTGAATTAGAAATCCTGCCTTTAGGTCTATATTGTGTTTACTTGCATTAGAAATCATGCTTTAGTCTCATATTATGTTATTCACATTAGCAATCATGTGTTAGGTTTATATCATGTTTACGATGTTTTTAGGTCACTTGGCATACTAGGCAATGTGTTATAGGCTCATTACCTCACTTGTTAAGGAATTATGCATAATCATGATAGCCTAGAAATCCTGTTATTAAGTTACCGCTGTAATTCTGCATAATAAAAATGTACATCCTCTGTATGCATTAGAAATCATGCTTTAGGACTGTGTTTGTATTCGCTTTAAATCATGTCTACATCGCCTAAGTCAATAACCGTCATATCTATAAGAATGTATAAGAGCAATTCCAATGCCTAGGCAAGCCTGTAGGATAATTGAAATCTTGCAAATTGTAAAACTATGCTTTGCTTAATTATTTGTGACTGCCCAGATTCAACAGGTTCTGAAAAATCAGTAGGCAAACTGATTAAGTCTTTACCGCTTCACCTTAACATAATGTTGCACATTCTCTGTTTGTCATGTTCACCTAGATATCATGTACTAGGACCTTTTCTGAAGAAACCGAAATCTTGCTGTTTGAGACGTGCTAATTGCCTGTTTATTTGCGGAGGAAAACATGAGTCCTTAATTGTTGTCTTACTTGACAGTCCTGTTTGTTCTTTGTTATCGCTTAGATTTTCCTTTTTAAAAACTTTAGGAGAGTCTAGAACTGCCTAAAAATAGAGGTCTTAAACACCTCCGGGACCACAAGGAAGGGACGGGTAATGCATGCATAGAGTTCGTTAATCAAACCGCTTATACAATTGCTAAGGGGAGGGTAATCGGGTAGTAAAAGGATATGATGACCTGTGCACTAATGCCACGTGTAACCCCTCTAGTTGAGGAAGGATTACCGATTGTACAGATGTGATCCTATAGGCTAATAACTTAGGACTTCCCTATCTTTATACACATGTGTGCTTAGAATGTTTACCTATTAAACTTCCTTTATCTTATTTACATACGTGTACTTAGACTGCTTACCTATTAAACTTCCTTTATCTTATTTACATATTTGTGATTAGACTGCTTATCTGTTAAATCACTAATTCACCAAGTAAGTTTGGTCGGGACCCACCATTGTGGACCTCGAGGGGTGCCTAACACCTTCCCCTCAAGGTAATTTCAAACCCTTACCCAATCTCTGGTAATGTAGACTGGTTTCATGAGTTACTTGCATTAGGTGCCCTAACGCACCTTAAATCCGTTAGGTGGAGACTCTTCAGTTTCCATACCCCTTTTCCCAAAAGGAAGAGAGTTGTCCCAACTGAATGTCGAAACCCGATTTCACAAGGAAAAAGGAGGCGCGACAACATGGCGACTCTGCTGGGGAATTTAGGCTTTTACCATAACAAACTTGTTTTTTGTAAATTAGTCTTAAGCATGCTTCTTTGTTAATACGTGTGCACCCTTTCCCTTCCCCCTTATGTGAATTTAATTACCCGTTTTGAGCATTTATGATTTCCGTTACTGCAGAAACTGACTTATTTTCCAACGTCTTTCAATTATTAAATACCGCATTTATTATTTTCCTAACGTGCAAATACGTGACAATATGCTATTTATTGCTGCATAAATCATGCTCAACATCATATTCCACTCGTGCGTAATCAATCCTATAGCAACGCTTGATGAGTGGTTGCGCTCTTCCTATGTATCACCCTTTAAATTTGTAAAGGCTTATTTGCAGTAAAACTAGTCGATCACCGGTGCAATCGAAGGTTCCGCGCCTTTCCCCATCAAGTTTTCCACTTGAGGGTACCATCCTAGATCCCCATAGCAATCTTATTCTATAGGTTCAAACCTAGCCGGGTTAGTATGTTGTCCACATAATAACCCTTTAAGACAAACCTTATCCAAAAGTCCATCGGGGTTTCCATAATCCCAACGGGCGCAACCACGTTTCGTGCATTAATTTTGGAGAACTAAATGCCAACATGCTAATCATGGATATATAAATAGTCGAATCTGGAGGGGGAAAGGGCCTAATCTTATTTGTTTTGCAGAAAATGAGGCACGAGGTCCCCAGGTTCGACATGGTCCAAAATATACCACCACTTCTACTAGAATGGTGGGAAGATCTTTCCTCAAGTGACAAGAAACATGTGAAGAAGGTCCTGGGAAATTTTCCTTCTCTATTAGACATCCAACCAAATAACATGTTGATAGAAGCTGCAACCATGTTTTGGGATCGTGAAAAATCAGTGTTTCGCTTCAGGGATATACAAATGACTCTGATCCTAGAAGAAATCAGGGGAATTGCTAGGCTACCTTGGGACAGCCCTGGGTTATTGGTACCAGAAAATTGCACTGGTAGGGGATTTCTAAAGATGATGGGTCTGAAAAAGAACACCGATTTGGCGTGCTTAAAGAAATCTTACATACCATTTGACTACTTGTATGAGAGATAAGGTCATAGCAAGTTCTACCGTATTTTCCATGATGATTTTTCCATCACTTCATTGGGATATATTCATCGCAGAGTTTTTGTGTTCATTGTTTGCTTCTTGGGTATGATAGTGTTCTCAACGAAAAGGGAAAGAATTCACACTAGATTGGCTATGGTCGCCAAGACTCTAATAGAAGCCTATTTGACTAGACAGGTCTCCTTTACGGGGGGTTCCCACAGAGAAGTCTTGCTCTGGCTTGCCAAAAGCGTTTAATATAGAGAATGGAAGGAATCGAGGGACAGACATACACCGTAGTCCCTATGATTATAGCTGATATCTACCGGACCTTGGACCACTGCCAGAAAGGGTCCAAACATTTCGAGGGCTGCAATTTGCTGTTGCAGTTGTGGTTAATGGAGCATCTCCAAAAGGGTCAATATCGCTAGGAGTTTCCATGAAGGGCGTGGAATGACCATATTGCCTTCCATCACCCTAAATGGATGACTTATATTCTGGACAGGTTTGCTCAACTGGAGAGTGCTAAGGAATGGGCAGTGTTCTTTGACAATTTGACTGAAGATCAGGTTCAGTGGATGTTTGAATGGTTCCCTACTGACGAGTTCATCATCAGGTCAAGGGACTCCCCTCACTTAGTGTTAATCGGGTTAAGGAGAATATACATTTATGTTCCCATCAAGATTATGAGGCAGGCAGGTAGGAAGCAGATCATACCGCAGGTCACAAAGATAAGTCATTTTCGGGCAGATTTTCAGGATGATGACATCCCTTACAAGTGTCAAGCTCAGCATATGTGGAACTCAAAGATTATTGTGGAAAAGAACACCATCGAGCCAGACAGGTATCATGCGGGACATGCACCCTTTTACCCGACATGGTTGGAGAACAACTTAGCTGGGAAAGTTGAGCCAGGAATTGGTCGGGAAAACAGGGTCATAGACGAAGATGCAGAAACCCAAGTAAAGTACAACAAGTTGCGCAAGAGGATTCATGACTCCGACGCTGAACATCAGGAGATAGACGAGACAGACAAGAGATTAATCAGGGAATGGAGGGAAATGGCTATCACCTCCAATGAAAGGATAAAATATCTGGAACAGAGTTTGATGGAGCTAGAAGGAAAGATAAGAAAGAGGGTCGCTGACTTCCAGATTGCTGAAGGAAGCGAGGGAGGACATCTGGCAAGAGTATACCTGTTATTGGGCATGCGCGAACTAGGGTACCTGATTAATGGAGTCAGAAAGATCACGTCTGGGAAGGTCCTTCTGGGACCAAGTAGATTAGATTTACCTATTTTTTCCTAAATGTAATAAGGTCAAATGTCAGTAGTGACTTATCTTTTATTATCTTAGTATTGTGTTGGATTCATCTATCTTTATATTAATGAAATAAGGCAATTATTGGAATCTAATTCTCCAAAACAACTTCTTGCTAGGACTACCTTGGGCACAACGAGGCTCCCAACTTGCGGTATTATGTGCTTAAATACCGCAAATACTCTTTTTAGAATTCTTACTAACTTGTCTTTATTTTTTTTTTATTTCTTTCTTTCGATTATTCCCATTCCCCAAAGGTTGGTTCATACATACTGGCATCATCAGCTTATCATACTAGATCCAGGGGTCCTCCACCTTCTCCTCCTCCAAGTCCACTAGGCAAAGGGAAAGCAAAGATGTGTGATTTGAACAGCACCAAAAGAGACAACAACACACATGTTGAACATGCAGAAGCTTATGATGGCCGAAGTACTCAGGCCCCAAATGATGTAGTATCATGACTTGAGAAAAAAATACTAGAACTCCAGGGTGAGCTCGAGTAGGTCCGGAGCTTAGCAAACCTATCCCTCACACTCAATATCCCAGATGTCAACCATTCAAACACTCAGAACCCCGCACCACCGCAAAACACACCCAATAAGAACCTACAAAATCCTCCCTCACCTCACCATTACACAACCCATCCACAGAATCAAACTATCCCTCCACAATATCAGCAAAACACCTACCATACTCCACAAAATTCCCCACAAATCTTTTCAGAATCCTAGAACTCCAATGATCACCATTATACCCAAACTCCCGGTCACCAAAACAACCCTATATACGTGGAAACTCTACCTTTCTCCACTCAGCCCGTATCCTATATACCAGAATCCTCTGAGAAGGACCTGCTCATTAAGAACCTGGTTAAGGATGAAAGGATCCGAATGAAGCTTTCCATGAGGAGTCTTACAGGAGATACTTTATCCTGGTACATCAGCCAGGATCCCATGAAGTGGGACAAACGGGTGAGTATGGCGTCTGACTTCATGGACAGATTCAGGTTTAACACAGAGAATGCGCCGGATATCTCCTACATTCAGAACTTAAAGAAAAAGCCCACTGAGACCTTCCGCGAGTATGCCACTCATTGGAGGTCAGAAGCAGCCAAAGTCAGGCCGACATTGGATGAGGAACAGATGAAAAAAATTCTTCGTCAGAACACAGGATCCACAGTACTATGAAAGATTGATGGTTATTGAAAATAACAAGTTCTCCGATATCATCAAACTCGGAGAAAGGATTGAAGAGGGCATTAAAAGTGGTATGGTAACAAACTTTGAGGCATTGCAGGCCACAAACAAAGCACTGCAGTTAGGTGGTATATCGAAGACGAAAGATGCCGGAACACTAATGGTCGCCCAAGGACCCAAAACTCCACTTTTATATCAAACCTCCCCACTTACATACCAAGCACCTCCACCCACATATCAACCATCACATCTCAGATATTCCCAACCCTCTCACTTTCAGTCACCTCCAACTCGCCCAAACTACCCAAGACCTCGGCCTAACATTGACCGCAGACCACCTAAACAATACACTGCCATTGTCGAACCCATTGACTAGTTGTATAAAAGGCTGAAGGCTACTGGTTACGTCACTTCTATCCCTGCTGCGACCGTGGAGAACCATCCTAATGGGTCAACCCAAAATAGACCTGTGCATATCATTCTGGCATGAAAGACCACACCATTGACGAGTGCCGAACACTGAAGGATAAGATCCAGACCTTGATTAATAATAAGGTCATTCAGGAAAAAGAAACTACACCCAACGTCCGCAACAACCCCCTCCCAGATCATAGGGGTAAGGGTATCAATGTGATAGAGACCGATGAGGAATGGGATCCCGAGGGATCAATTGGACTTATAAAAGAGGGTGACAATTCTATGAAACTCGCAGTCACGCTCAATCCTATTATAGTACAAATACAACCGCCAGTGGAGGTTGAGGTAGCTGCATCAGTTCCATTTGAAGTTGAGATAGCACCCCCCGCAGCTGCGCATATTCCATTTGAAGTGGAAGTAGCCACACCTTTCACAGTGACAATGTCAACCACATCGCCTTTCAACACCAAGGTTGTAGCCTGATATTATGTGGCTGAAGCTAGAAGAAGAGGAAAGATCAAAATAGAAGAATCCGGCGCTGCGCAAGGAATGACCAGAGCGGGAAGAGTCTATACACCATAGCATTTGGGAGAATCCAGTAAGCAGGCTTCTAACAGACCTCCCGTCATTGAAACAGGCCCAGATGACCTTTGGAGGAAAGTGCAAGCAAGGGAGAATTCAGTCACCGATCATTTGAACAAGATTCCTGCTCAGATATCTATCCTGTCACTGCTACAGAATTCAGAAGTGCACGTGAATGCTCTCTTAAAGGTGTTAAGTGAGGCATATGTACCTAACAACACCACTGGCAGAGAAATGGCCAATATGGTAGGACAGGTGCTGGAAAGTCACAAAATCACCTTCTACGAGGACGAGCTGCCACCCGAGGGTTTGAATCATAACAGGGTACTGCACATTACCGTGCAATGTGAGGACAATTTCATTGCCAGAATTCTGATAGATGGGGGATCCAGTCTCAATAATTGCCCATTGACAACATTGAAGAGGTTGGGCAAAGGCCTGTATGAGATACGAGAAAGGACTATGAATGTGAAGGCATTTGACGGGTCTCATAGAGCTACCATTAGAGAGATCAATATTTGTCTACAGATGGGGCCTATGTTGTTTGATGTCGAGTTCCATGTGCTGGATATTTGCATCATACAATCTGTTGTTGGGACGACCTTTGATACACGCCGCTGGGGCTGTGGCATCAACTTTGCATCAGGCAGTGAAGTTTGAATTGAACCATCAAGAGGTGATTATCCATGGAGATAGGAGCAACCCCATTTACAACTGTCAGACTATCCCGGTTGTTGTGAATAGAAGAAGGCTCGGTGGAGAAACTTATCATCACATCGAGCGGGTTAATACAATCGAGAAAGATAAGTGGTAGAGTAGTAAGATAGAAAGTATACTAGCATGGAGAGGATATGAACCCAGCAAGGGTCTTGGAAAAAACCTTCAGGGTATCTACAAGCTAATACAGTTGAAACGTCATCGTACAACCTTTGGGCTAGGGTATCAGTACACCTAGAAAGAATACAATGACTGGTCACCACCGTGGCGTGGTCCGTACTATCCACTTGAGCAGCCTGTACCACACCTGAGTCAGACTTTCCAGCAGACCGACGTCATATGGGGATCAGAGGATGAGGAAGCACTGGCAGCTTTATGGAACTTGTTCCTGGAGGATGAGGACATGGACTGTTGTGTAATTGTTGAGGAGGGGGAGGAGGAAGGACCTACCATCCAAGATGTGGAGAAAGGATCATTCCTCAAGAATTGGACCGTCAGACCATCCAGGGCCCAACGAGTCCCGGGGTAGCAAGGCTGAACAACATTGTTTATTTTGTTGTTTTCTGAAAAAAATGATTTCCCTTTTTGCATTTGTTTTAAATAAAATATCTAGCGTTCCAAAAATGTTGTTTCAATTATTGAAAATCGCTTTTATGTTTCAATGGATCGATATTTATTATTACCATTTTCTCTCATATATTTATCTATATAACATTACTATTTCCTGTCTTGATGAACCAATAACTGTGACATGTAATGAGGCAACACAACAAAAGGATAGTGATTCATAAGAAGAGGATGTCATACCCGAGGAAATCGTCAGGTAAGTAGAGGATTTTGAGAACAAGCCCAAGTCAAACCTGGACGAAATTGAGATAATCAACTTAGGAGGTTCTGAAACTATCAAGGAGACCCGCATCAGCATTCCCTTATCACCATCAGAAAAAGAAGAGTACACACAGTTCCTGAAAGAGTATGAGGACATCTTTGCATGGTCATACGATGATATGACCGGGTTAAGTACATCTATGGTGGCTCACAAGTTTTCCACAAACCCAATGTGTCCACCAGTAAAGCAGAAACTCAGGAAATTCAAGCTTGATATGAGTTTGAAAATCAAAGACGAGGTCACCAAGCAAATCAAGGCCAAGGTCCTCAAGGTGGTTGAATACCCAACTTGGTTAGCCAACATCGTTCCAGTTCTGAAGAAGGATGGGAAGGTTAGAATTTGTGTCGATTATCGGGATCTCAACAGAGCCAACCAAAAGGATGATTTCTCACTTCCAAACATACACATTTTAATAGACAGTTGTGCCAGACATGAACATCAGTCTTTTGTAGATTGTTTCGCCGGTTACCATCAGATTTGGATGGACGAGGAAGATGCTGAGAAAACTGATTTCATTACACCATGGGGAATATACTGTTATAAGATGATTCCATTCGGTCTAAAGGATGTTGGGATCACCTGCATGAGGGCTATGACTACCATTTTTCACGACATGATACATAAGGATATCGAGGTGTATGTGGACGACGTCATCATCAAGTCCAAGAAAGCCACAGATCATATAGCAGATTTGAGGAAGTTCTTCGACAGACTGCGGAAGTACAACCTGAAATTAAACCCTGCAAAGTATGCATTCAGGGTCCCTGTCGGAAAGTTACTTGGGTTTATTGTCAGCCGTCGAGGGATATAATTGGATCCGTCAAAAGTCAAAGTCATCAAGGAGCTGCCATCGCCGAAGAGTAAGAAAGATGTCATGAGTTTTATAGGACGGCTAAACTACATCAGCCGGTTCATAGCCCAGTCCACAGTTATATGTGAGCCAATTTTCAAGATGTTGAAGAAAGATGCTGCAACTAGTTGGACCGAGGATTGTCAAAGGGATTTCGACAATATCAAGGAGTACCTATCAACACCACCAGTTTTGGTCCCGTCGGAGCCAGGCAGACCTTTGCTACTCTACCTCGCAGTGTTAGATGGAGCCTTCGGCTGCGTTCTGGGGCGGCACGAAGAGACAGGGAGAAAGGAACAAGCTATCTATTACCTGAGTAAGAAATTCACTCCATATGAAGCGCGGTACTCTCTATTGGAACGTACCTGTTGCGCCCTGACCTGGATAGCTCAAAAGCTGAGGCATTACTTCTGTGCTTACACAACATACCTCATATCAAGGATGGATCCCCTGAAATATATCTTTCAGAAACCCATGCTCACTGGCAAACTGGCTAAGTGGCAAATCTTATTGAGTGAGTTCGACATTGTTTATGTAACTCAGAAAGCAGTCAAGGGACAACCACTGTCCGATCATCTTGCTGAGAACCCTGTGGAAGGAGAATACGAACCCCTGAAAACGTATTTTCCCGATGAAGAGGTGCTATTCATAGGAGAGGATATTGCTGAATCCTACGACGGTTAGAGGGTGTTCTTTGATGGAGTGGCAAATTTCAAATGAGTCAGCATTGGAGCTGTCTTGGTATCGGAATTTGGCCAACATTATACTGTATCTGCTAAACTCAAATTTCCTTGCACCAACAACATGGCAGAGTATGAAGCTTGCGTCCTAGGACTCAACATGTCCATCAACATGAATATTCAGGAGCTGTTGGTAATCGGCGATTCAGATTTTCTTGTGCACTAGGTACAAGGAGAATGGGCCACAAAGAATTCCAAGATATTTCCATACCTGCACCATGTGTAGGAATTGAGAAAGAGGTTCACGAAGATAGAGTTTCGGCATGTTCCCAGGGTTCAGAACGAGTTTGCCGATGCACTGGCCACTTTTTCATCAATGATACAACATCCTGACAAGAACTTCATTGATCCTATCCCAGTAAGGATCCATATCCAGCCGGCATTGTGCCCATGTTGAAGAACAGATAGAAGGGAAGCCTTGGTTCCACGACATTAAGGAATATTTGGCAAAAGGAGAATACCCGGAGCATGCAAATCATACTAAAAAACGTGCGCTTCAGAGGTTGTCCAACAATTTCTTCCATAGCGGAGGAACCCTATACAGAAGAACTCCTGATTTGGGATTACTAAGATGTGTCGATGCAAGAGAAGCTTCTAAACTACTTGAGGAGACACATGCTGGGACTTGCGGCCCGTACATGAATGGCTTCATCTTGGCCAAAAAGATACTTAGGGCTGGTTATTTCTGGATGACCATGGAGACAGATTGCATCCAGTATGTCCGAAAATGCTACCAATGTCAAGTACATGCAGATATGATAGAAGTGCCGCCAAATAAGCTCAATGCAACAAGTTCACCTTGGTCATTCACCGCCTGGGGAATGGATGTCATTCGTCCAATCGTGTCCACCGCCTCAAATGGGCACCGGTTCATCTTGGTAGCTATTGATTACTTCACCAAATGGGTCAAAGCAGCATCTTACAAGACAGTGACTAAGAAAGTCGTGGCAGATTTTGTTCGCGACCAGATTGTTTGTCGGTTTGGAGTTGCAGAATCAATCATCACTGAAAATGCCTCCAATCTCAACAGTGATCTGATGAGGGCCATGTGTGAGACTTTCAAAATCAAGCACAAAAATTCCACAACCTATGTTGATACCCAATTTTCCCAAAAATATTTTAAAATTGCATATACACTTTCAAAATCATGCATTAATAGCAATTGGTATTTTTTCATAATTTTCCTATATTTTTATTAATTTACCCAGCATTTTATTTCTAATAAATAATTATAAAATTACATCACAAATTATTTCAAAAAAAGCATTTCTTGATTTAATTTATTGTTCATGGTCCTACTGAGGCTAAATTATTCCATAAATAGCCAGTTTGGCACCTTTTGGTTATAATTGCAATCACTTTGCAATTATAGCCCATGCATATAATTTTGTACTATTTTTACTAGAAATTATTCCTTTATATTTTTAAATACCAAATAATCATTTTTAAAACTATTTCCATGCATAGAATTCATTTTTATAATTACTAATTATTTTGTAAAATTATTTTAATTAAGTTATCTTGGTATTTAACAAATATCCCATTTTTTATTCAATTATAGCCTATTTAAAACAACCCAAATCCCTTAATTAAACCAGCCCAAACCCCACGCCCAATCCGTTAATCCTACCTGACCCAATCTGATTAAATCTTGGTCGTTGATCAATTTTGATCAACGGCCCAGATTCGTTCTTACCTAATTTAACCTAAACGACCTACCCCCCAAACCCTCATTCTCTCATTCTCTCATTTTCCCTCTGCCGTCATATCCTCCCAGTCTCACTCAAACTCTTTCCACCCAAACCCTAATCTCCTCTCACCGGCTGCTTGCTCGCCTGTAACTATGGTGGTCTCACCACCATTACAGCCTCCATGGCTCCTTCCCACACTGGTTATTGCTTCCCTAAGGTCCTCAAAGGAACTAGAAGGCGGTTCACTTAACCCCATGGTTTTCATGTCATTCTCAGGCCGTCCATGGTCATCTGAGTAAGATCGCTCTATTTCCTTACTAGACCTATGGTTTCTAAGATGGTCTCTTCTCGTCGCTGGGTTGTCTCCCTCCGAAACCCTAACTCTAGCTCTTGACTCCTTAGATCTGTAACAGATCTGAGTCTATTCGAGTTATCTTTACTGTTTTCTTAAAGATTTTCCCATTTTTCTAAAGCATCTCTTAGTCTTCAAACTAGGGTTTCTTAACCCCTTTTCAAAAAACGATTCTTCTTCTGATTTCATGTGTTATTCTGTGATTTTCACTATGTTTAAATGATTTATTTAAGTTTTTCCTTTATCTTATTTATTATGTTGAAAACAATAAGTTTCTTGGTCTAATCTTTGGGTTCTCAGTTCGTCTTTACTGTTCGTTCTTTCAACTTGTTTGCATGTTTGATTCTCATGAATCTGCTTCGATTAATTTGAGTATTTTTTGATTTCTACCCTATTATGTTTATTAGAGTTTCTGATTCTTTCTTCTTCCGCTTATATTACGTTTGTTCTACTAATTCCTCTAGTCATTACTGTTTTCTGGTTGAATCCCTGATTCTACGTGATTTGTACCACTGTGTCCATCAGGGTTTCTGTTTTTTTGCTTCTTCTTTCCTACTATGTGTTTATTCCGTTTGTTCATAAAGTTTTGTGTTAACTCCCCCCTTAATCAACACTGTTCCTATTTGAATTCCTAATTTTCTGTGATTAACACCTTTTACTGATTTCCTGTGATGATGTCTTTACTGATTTCCAACTTGTAAACTATTTTCTTACCTTATTATTTGATTGAATACTATTAGTTGGTTCTTACTGATTGTTTCCTTAATTAGACTTTTCCGTACCTAGTCATACATAATCCTTTTCCTTACTTGTTTCCTGTCTTTTACCGTTTGAAATGACTTCCTTAATTAAGGGAGTAGTTGGACTGATTGTTTCTCTAATTGGTTCTGAGCTCCATAACTTACTGCCTAATTGTGTTTCTTACCTTGTTTTACCTAGTTTCAAACTACTATATATACAGACTTACACTGAACTCAACACACACGAACACATTAGTTCGAAAAGCTCTCTCTCATACTCAAAGCTTTTCTGCTCTCTTTCTTTCCTTGTTACTTACTACTGTTCTGAATTAGCCAGCTGCAAGCCAAGACTAATTATTGTGCTCTCCTATCCTTCACTTTGTGTTTACTATCCCCTTACTGGTATGTTCTGATTTCAATTCAAGTCCCAAAACCAACATGTTTCTGTTACTGCTTCAATTTATCATGTTTTTGATCTATTTCTATCTATGGTTTTGTTTTTCAACATGTAATTGACATGTCTACATCATTGTTCATCTAGCATATTATGTTATTCCCCACTCCTCTTTAGGATCAGTATGCGTATGAATATGTTACCCCCTTCTAGTATGTCCCAATATGATCTGCTCTGTATCTCATGTTTACTTATTTTCTAGCATGAACCTTTCTTTGCAAAGCAATTTGTATCCTAAGTTGTCTGATTCTATGTTGATTCTGAAATTCATGCTGTGTTGATACCATTAGCTATCCCTTAATCCCCATAAATCCCCTACAAGAACTTCTATGATCCTGTATACTATGTGCTCCATGTGTCCCCAATTCCCATCACCCATGTATGAAGGACTGTGATTTAAATATGTTGAATCTGTTTGTGCTGTGATTAGTCTACTTTTTGTTAATTGTTCTACTCTTGTCAACAAACTGTCTTTTACTAAACGACTCTCCTATTTTATAAAACTGTTTTAACTAAGTCTTTTCCAAACGCTGTCTTTCCTATTAAAACCTTTTCAAAACTATGTCAAGCACTCTCACTCTACTCTTAGGTTCTTAGGTTCTGCCCCTCCAGTGTATGACTGCCTTGGGATTCCTCTGAGATCCCTCTGAACTCTGGTGCACTAGGGGTGGCCTCTTCCACACTGCACTTACTCAATTATGGTTATGAAATCTGGGTGTGAGCACTGCCCGGGATCTCTTGAGGTCTTTAGGGAACTCTAACACACTCGGATATGAGAAAGGCTATGAAACATTTGAGCACTTGAGGTTCTGAGAATCTGGGCCTGTTTTTTCAGGCTCCCTATAGTTTAAATTTTTCTTTTCCTTTATCTATTTATGTAATTTACTCAGCTGGTCTGTAATAATTATTTGTAAACAGATATTGGGGATGGCTAGTGAAAAGGTAAGGGTAGCTATATATGTTATCAATATCAAGGGGTAGAAACCATGCCTTAGGTTTACATTTCCTATATGTGAATTAGAATCCATGTTTAGGACCAATATATTCTAAGCATGTCATGTTTTAGGTTTACTGCTTCAACATCTCATTTGACCCTATTTATCACTTAGAAATCCTGCTTCTAGGGCTAAATAATAGTATCAACATAAAAAATGTTGCTCCTGCACATCCTAAAATTATGCTGTAACTTCCTGTGCATTTAGAAATCATGCTTTAGAAATTCTGCAACCATTCTGCATCTCTATGTGCATAGTAGATACCATGCTTTTGGATCTCTCCCAGCCACACTTAGTTAAACTACTGATGCATGAAAAAGGACATAAGACGGTATCATATTTGGTCATCCTGTTTTAAGTAAACTTGTGACAATCCCGGTATTTTACAACACCTAGAACAACATGCTTTTAGGTGAAACAACTTCAGAACTGTTTTTTCTTTAAATATTCTGGTAATTATTATGCACAATCCCACTCCTAGGAAAGCCTTAGGTAATCCATCTCTTTAAAAAACTGGAAGACTGTTTCTTTGTGTTTACTGCCTAATGGTTAACAGGTTTTAAACTCAATAGGAAAATTGGTTAGGTCCTGTTTCTGTGTTTATAAAATTGAAGCTGCATATCTTCTGTGTTCTGATTTTCACTTAGACATCATGATCCTGCTTAATATTGTTGCCCTTGTTTGTGTTTGAGACGTGTTGCTTATGTGCATTATCTGTGGAGGTAAATTTGAGCCTCTTAACTGCTTTTCCCTGTTTTATCTATTCAATCCTATCTGTTCTTGCCTGTCGCCTAGTATTTTCTCCTTTCAACCTTAGGGGTCTATCTAGAACTGCCTGTAGGTAGAGGTCCTAAATCCATCCAGGGCCATTAAGAAGGGACGGGTAACAACACGCATAGAGATTGTTAAACAACACTCGCTTTAATAATCGTTAAGGGGTGGGAAAGGGTAGATATGGATATGATGATCGGTGCGCTAATGTAACGTGTAGCCCCTCTTCTGAGGAGTGATTACGGGGCATTGTACCGATGTGATCCTATAGGATAAATGACCTAGGACCCCCTATCTCTTACATATGTGTGTTTAGATCATAACTCTTTCAAACCTTGTATATGTATTTTTAGACTTTAAATCTTTTTAAACTTTAGCACATATGTGTGCTTAGATTGCGAATCTTCCAAAAATCTTTATGTGTTTACCTATATGTTTTGTTTGCTTATGTGCTACCTGTTTTAAAATTCACAAAGCTTGTTTGGCCGGGAACCACAGTTGTGGACTTTAAGGGGTGCCTAACACCTTCCCTTTGAAAAAATTTCAAGCCCTTACCCTGTCTCTGGTTATCTCATCTGTGTTTATGAATAACCCTTAATAGGTGCCCTAACGCACCTTAAAATCGTTAGGTGGCGACTCTTCAATTTCTTATCCCTTTCCCAAAAGGAAATGAGTTGTCCCAATAATGTCGAATACCCTGACCGGTCCGAAAGGGGAGGAAAGAGGGGGGCGCGACAATGTACTATGAGCTTAAATAGATACTTTTAGTATGAAAATTTTATAAATGGTTTATANCAAACTGCTTTGTGAAATTGTCTTTACTTTGTTAATACTTGTGACCTTTCCCTTTCCCCCCTTTATGTGCCTTTAATTGATTATCTCTTTCAAGTATTTATTCCTTTCAGAATCAAAACTGACATGTTTCTTTTTGTTTTTCTTCGTAACTGCCTTTTCAATTATAATTGATGTATTTACCGCTTTTATAGCGTGCAAATACATGACAACATGCTTTTATTGCTCATTTATTGTTGCATAATCATGCTCAATGTCATATTCCACTCGTGCCTATTCAAATCCTATAACAACGCTTGATGAGTGTTTGTGCCCTTCCATTTTATACCCCCCTAAATTCGGAAAGGCTTATTTTCAGTAAAACTAGTCGATTAGCGGTGCAGTTGACGATTCCGTGCCTTTCCCTCTCAAGTTGTCCGCTTGAGGGTACCAGTCTAAATCCCCATAGAAACCTTACTCTATTATATTGTGCATGCATCATGGTCAAACCTAGTCGGGTTAGCGTGTCGTCCGTACAATAACCTTTTAAGACAGCCTTATCCAAAAGTCCACCGGTTTTTTCATAATCCCAACGGACGCAGTCACGTTCTGTGCATTTATTTGGAGAACTAAATGCTTACATGCTAATCATAAGTGTATAAATAGTCGAGTCTGGTGGGGGTAAGGGTCTAACCTATCTATTTTGCAAAAAATGAGGCATGAAGTCCCCAGGTTCGGCATGGTCCAAAGAATACCACCACTATTGCTGGATTGGTGGGAAGATCTCTCACCCAGTGACAAAGACCATGTGAAGAGGGTCCTCGGGAACTTGCCCTCTTTATTGGATATTCAACCAAACAACATGCTGATCGAAGCAATCACTATGTTCTGGGACAGAGAAAGGTCTGTGTTCCGTTTTGGCAACATATAAATGACCCCCCTCTTGGAGGAGATAGGGGGATTTGCGGGTTTACCTTGGGACAATCCAGGTTTGTTGGTACCGGAGAACCGTACCGCTAGGGGTTCCTGAAAATGATGGATTTAAAGAAGAACGATGGTTTAGAGTGCTGACAGATTCCGACATACCTTTTGATTATCTCTATGAATGATACGGCCATATCAAATCCTATTGTATTTTCCACGACGAGTTCTCTATTACTTCCTTGGGTCATATTCACAGCAGGGTTTTCATGTTCGTCGTTTGCTTCCTGGGTCTGATGGTGTTTCCAAGCAAAGGAGACTGGATTCACACTAGACTGGCTATGGTAGCCAAAACCTTAATGGAAGGGATCGAAGGGCAAACATATACCATTTTCCCTATGATCATAGAAGACATATACCGAGCCTTGGACCACTGCCAGAAGGTGGCCAAACACTTTGAGGGTTGCAATATGCTACTACAGGTTTAGTTATTGGAGCATCTCCAGAGAGGCCAATATCGTCAGGAATTTCCACGAAGGGCGTGGAATGATCATATAGCCTTCACCACCCTAAGAGGATGACCTATATCCCTGATAGGTCCGCTCAACCGGAAAATGCTACAGAATGGGCTCAGTTTTTTGATAATTTGACCGAGGATCGGGTTCAATGGATGTTCAAATGGTTCCCTACCAGTAAATTCATCATCAGATCGAGGGACGCTCCGCACCTGGTGTTGATTGGTTTAAGGGGCACATATCCCTATGTTACCATCAAGGTCATAAGACATGCAGGTAGAAAGAAAGTTATACCACGAGACTCCAAAATGAGTCATTACAGGGAAGATTTTCAGGACGACGATATCCCGTACAAATGTAAAGCTCAGCATCTATGGCATCTCAAGGTTATTGTAGAAAGGGACACCATCGAGCCCGGTAGATACCACGCAAGGCATGTACTCTTCTACCTATCATGGTTGGAAGACAGCATAGCAGGGATAGTTGAGCTGGGCATCAGCAGAAACAGGGTCATAGACGAAGCGGCTGAGGATCAGGTGAAATACAATAATCTGCGCAAAAGGCTTCGCGAGTCTGAGGCCGAGCATCTGGAGAAACATAAGACTAATATGGAACTGATCGATGAGTTGAAGGAAAGGGCCATCAAATCTAGTGAAATGTTGGAATATTTGGAGCAGGGTTTGATGGAGCTAGAAGTAAAGACAAGAAAAAGGGTCGCCGACTGCCAGAATGCTGAAGGAAACGAAGGAGGGCATCTAGCAAGGGTATACCTGCTGTTGGGCATGCACGACCTGGGGACCTGACAGAACCAAGAAGACCAAGCCTGGGGAAGGTCCTTCGGGGACTAAGTAGTCTAGGTTTCCTTTTCATTGCTTTTACCAATGTAATAAGGCCAAGTGCAATTAGTGACTTTATTTCCTGCTCATTATTTTAGTGTTGTTTTGGACTCGTCTATTTTACATTAATGAAATGAGGAATTTTGCATCTAAGTTCTCCAAAATCAACTTGTCTCTAGGCCTACCTCGGGCACAACGAGGCTCCCAAATTAGGACACGCTTTTGTTCCCGCGCTATGTGTTTAAATACTGCAATATTTTCTCATGATAGTCACTGACTTGACTACTTTTTATTTTTGTTTTGTTTCTCTTTTGATTATTCCCCTCCCCAAAGGTTGGTTCGTGCATTCTAGCATCATCATCATATTACACGAAATCCAGGGGGCCCTCCACCTCCTCCTCCTCCTAGTCCACTTAAAGGCAAAGGCAAAGGCAAAATGGAGGATATGGGCAACATCAGACAGGAAAACACAACTCCAGTGGAACGAACAGAAGCTCTTGAGAACCAAGGTACTCATGTTCAGAATGAAGCTATGTTACAACTCGAGCAAAGGTTGTTGAAACTCCAAGGGGAGCTTGAGCATGTCCGGACTTGGCAAATTTATCCTTCTCACTCAGTGTCCCAGATGTCATTCAAAATCCCACACCTCCTCAGTACACCCCAAACAAACAGAGCCCTCCCACAACTCATCATCATACAACTCCACAAAAAAAAAACAAATTATCCCACCGCAGCACCAGCACAACACTTTCCACGCTCCAATAAATACCCCGCTAATTATCCCTGAACCACAAGACTCCACAAGTGACCACCTCTATGCTCAAACATCAGGTCATCAGGACAACCCCATATACGTGGAGACCTACCTCACTCCACCCAACACATTGCTTACACACCTGAATCTAGTGAGAAGGATATGCTCATTAAGAATTTGGCCGAGGAACTCAAGAAGCTGACTAGTCGAGTTCAGGGCGTTGAAGGAAACAAGGGAGTCGAAGGGTTGAACTATGAAGATTTCTACATACAGCCCGATGTTGAACTACCGGAGGGTTACAAACCTTCTAAGTTCGAAATGTTCGATGGTACAGGTGATCCCAGGGTCCATCTGAGGACCTATTGTGATAAATTGGTTGAAGTAGGAATAGACGAGAAGATTCGCATGAAATTGTTCATGAGGAGCCTCATAGGAGATGCTTTATCTTGGTACATCAGCCAAAACCCTAAGAAGTGTCCGACTAGGTAAGTATGGCATCAAACTTCATAGACCGGTTCGGGTTCAATACGGAGAATGCACCAGACGTGTTCTACATCCAGAACCTTAAAAAGAAGCCCACTGAAACTTTCCGTGAATATGCCGCTCGTTAGAGATCTGAAGCAGCCAAGGTCAGGCCTGCCCTAGAGTAAGAACAAATGAACAAATTCTTCGTCCGGGCACAAGACCCGTAGTATTATGAGAGGTTAATGGTGAATGAAAACCACAAATTCTCGACATCATCAAGTTGGGTGAGAGAATGAAGAAGGTATCAAGAGTGGAATGGTCACTAACTTTGAGGCCCTACAGGCCACCAACAAAGCCTTAGAGTCTGGTGGTATATCCAAGAAGAAAGATGCAGGAACGGTAATGGTTGCAGAGGGACCCAAATTCCCGTTGGTATACAGAACTTCCCCACTCACCTATCAAACACCCTCACCCACCTATCAGTCAGCACCTCCATCAACATATCAGCCTTCTCCACCGCCTACATATCAGCCTACTTCCCCCAGATATTCCCAACCAGCTCCTATTTATCATACCTACAACTCTCAGCCATCTCACTTTCAATCGCCCCTTACTCGACAAAATTTTCCGAGACCTCGACCCAACTTTGATCGCAGACCTCCTAAACAATACACTGCCATAGCTAAACCTATCGACCAGCTGTATGAAAGATTAAAATCTGCTGGTTATGTCACCACTATCCCTGCTATAACCCCTGAAAATCCATCCCAATAGGTCAATCCAAACAAGACATGTGCATACCATTCCGGCATGAAGGGGCATACAATTGATGAATGTCGCTCATTGAAGGAGTCTATGATCGATAACAAGGTCATCCAGGCAAAAGAACCTGCTCCTAATGTTCGCAACAATCCGCTTCCGGACCATAGGGGTGTCAACATGATAGAGATAGAAGAAGATTGGGACCCAGAGGGGTCGGTCGGGTTAATCATAGAAGGTGATGACCCAAAGAAGCCAGCAGTCACTCTTAATCCTATCATAGTCCAGATTCAGCCGTCAGGAGATGTTGAGGTAGTTGCGTCACTCCCACTCAAGTTTCTGACGGTACCACCTGCAAACACACATTTGCCGTTCGAGGTTGAAGTTATGCCGCTTACTAAGGCACCCATTCCATTTGAAGTAAAAGTGGTTGCACCAATCATAGTGACAGTGTCAACCATGCCACCTTTCAACGACAAGGTCGTACCTTGGGATTACATGGCTGAAGCAAGAAGGAAAAGTAAAGTCAAGATAGAAGAAGTTGGTGTTGCACATGGGATGACAAGGACCGGCAGGGTCTACACACCTAAACACTTGGCAGAGTCTAGCAAGAATGCTTCCAACAGGCCACCCCTCATTGAGACAGGCCCAGATAATCTTTGGAGAAACGTGCAGGCTAGGGAATACTCAGTCATCGATCAGCTGAACAAAACCTCAGCCCAAATATCCATTCTATCATTGCTGCAGAATTCATAGGCACACAAGAATGCCTTGATGAAAGTGCTGAATGAAGAATATGTGCCAAATAACATAAGTAGTGAAGAAATGGCCAATATGGTAGGTCAAGTGCTGGAGAGTCACAAGATCACTTTCCACGAGGACGAGCTGCCACCTGAAGGGCTAAGTCACAACAAAGCACTACACATCACTGTGCAATGTGAGGACTACTTCATCACCAGGATTCTGATTGACGGTGGATCCAACCTCATTATATGTCCGTTGACAACACTCAAGAAATTGGGCAAAGGACTACACGAGATCAAAGAAGGATCTATGAATGTAAAGGCTTTCGACAGTTCTCAGAGGTCAATCATCGGTGAAATTAGTCTTTGTCTGCATATGGGACCTACATGGTTCAAAATTGAATTTCAGGTGATAGACATATCGACATCCTATAATTCGTTGTTGGGACGCCCATGGATACTTGTCGTTGGGGCTGTGGCATCAACATTGCATCAGGTAGTGAAATTTGAATGGAACCACTAGGAAGTAATCATCCACGGAGACGAAAGCAATCCTATCTATGGTCGCCAGACCATCCCTGTGATTGAAGGTGGAAGAAGGCTGGATGGAGAAACCTACCACCACATTGAACGGGTCAATGTAGTGGATAAAGACAAATGGTGGGACAGTAAGATCGAAAGCATACTGAATTGGAGTGGATACGAGCCTGGCAGAGGACTCGGGAAAAATCTTCAGGGGATTTCCAAACCAATATAGTTGAAGCACCATGGCACCACTTTTGGGCTGGGATACAAATACACTTGGCAGGAGTACGAAGACTGGGCGCCACCACGGTGCGGACGCTACTATCCATTGGAACAACCTATACCACATTTGGAGCATACTTTTCGGCAAGTTGATATTATATGGGGGTCAGAAGAAGAAGAAACTCTGGCAGCCTTGAAAGATCTGTTCCTGGAAGATGGTGACAAGGACTGTTGTGTTATTGTTGAGGAGGAGGAGAAGGAAGGCCCTACCATCCAAGCTGTGAGTAAGGAATCATTCCTCAGGAATCGGACTGTCAAACCATCCAGGGCCTGACGAGTCCCGGGGTAGCAAGGCTGAACAAGCATTATTTATTTCATTTTGCTAATGAATTCCTTTTCCGCATTTCCAGTTTTTGCATTTTCCAATAAAATCTCCAATGTTCCAAAACATTAAAAAATCACTTCCATGTTTCAATGAATCTGTATTTATTTATTATCATTTTTCCTCATTATTTTATCTTACAGCATTACTATTTCCTGTCTTGATGAACCAATGATTATGACATGCAATGAGAAAACGCAACAAAATGACAGTGATTCAGAAGAAGAAAATACCATACCCGATGAAATTATCAGAGAAGTTGAGGATTTTGAAAATATACCTAAGTCCAATATGGATGAAACCGAGATAGTCAACCTGGGAGATTCAGAAACTGTCAAGGAAACTCGCATAAGCATTCATCTATTTCCATTAGAGAAAGTGGAATACACACAATTCTTGAAAGAATATGAAGACATTTGCATGATCGTACGATGACATGAATGATCTAAGTACATCCATTATGGCTCACAAGTTACCAACCAATCCAACGTGCCCGCCGGTAAAGCAGAAGCTCAGAAAATTCAAGCCTGATATGAGTCTGAAAATCAAAGAGGAAGTTAAGAAAATTAACGCCAAGGTTCTCAGGATAGTTGAATATCCGACATGGTTAGCCAACATCGTGCCAGTACCCAAGTAAGATGGAAAGGTCAGAGTTTGTGTCGACTACTGGGATCTCAACTGGGCCAGTCCGAAGGATGATTTTCCTCTCCCGAACATACACATCTTGATTGACAAGTGTGCAAAGCATTAACTTCAATCGTTCGTGGATTGTTTTTCTGGTTACCACCAGATTTGGATGGACGAGGAAGACGTTGAAAAGACGGCTTTCATCACGCCGTGAGGAGTCTACTATCATAAGATGATGTCGTTCGGCCTAAAGAATGTTGTGGCCACCTATATGAGAGCTATGGCCACCATCTTCCATGATATGATACATAAAGAAATTGAGGTGTATGTGGATGATGTCATCATCAAGTCCAAAAGAGCCACCAACCATACAGTAGATTTGAGAAAATTCTTTGACAGGCTACGAAAGTACAACTTGAAATTAAACCCCGCGAAGTGTGCGTTCGGGGTTCCTGCTGGGAAATTGCTTGGGTTCATCGTCAGCCGCCGAGGAATAGAACTGGATCCATCAAAGGTCAAATCCATCCAAGAATTTCCACCACCAAAGAACAAGAAAGATGTGATGAGTTTCCTGGGACGCCTTAACTACATCAGCCGATTCATAGCCCAGTCCACGGTTATATGTGAACCAATCTTCAAGATGCTGAAGAAAGATGCTGCGACCGAATGGACCGATGATTGTCAGAAAGCTTTCGACAGAATCAAGGAATACTTGTCAACATCACCAGTCTTGGTCCCGCCAGATCCAGGTAGACCCTTGCTACTCTACCTTGCGGTATTAGATGGACCTTTTGGCTGCGTTCTGAGGCAGCACGACGAGATAGGAAGAAAGGAACATGATATTTATTATCTGAGTAAGAAGTTCACTCCACATGAGGCACGATATTCTCTACTAGAACGTACATGCTGTGCTCTAACCTGGGTAGCCTAGAAGCTAAGGCACTACTTCTGTGCCTACACAACGTATCTCATATCAAGGATGGATCCCTCGAAATATATCTTTCAGAAGCCCATGCCCACTGGCAAACTGGCCAAATGGAAAATCCTACTGAGTGAGTTCGACATTGTCTATGTGACTCAGAAATCGGTCAAGGGGCAAGCACTGGTAGATCATCTTGCCGAGAACCCCGTGGGAGGAGAATACGAACCCTTGAAAACGTATTTTCCCGATGAAGAAGTGTCATTCATAGGGGAGGACATTGCAGAATCCTATGATGGGTGGAGAATGTTCTTCGATGGAGCAGCCAATTTCAAAGGAGTCGACATTGGAGTTGTCCTGATATCGAAAACAGGTCAACACTACCTGGTATCTGCCAAACTCAGATTTCCCTGCACGAACAATATGGCAGAATATGAGGCCTGCATCATAGGGCTCAATTTGGCCATCGACATGAGTATCCAGGAGTTGCTAGTAATTGGTGACTCAGATATGCTAATACACCAAGGACAAGGAGAATGGGCTACCAAGAATTCCAAAATATTTCCATATTTGCACCATGTGCAAGAACTGAGGAAAAGGTTCACAAAGACAGAATTTCGGCACGTCCCCAGAGTTCAGAACGAGTTTGACGATGCATTGGCCACTCTATCATCCATAATACAACACCCAGATAAGAACTTCATTGATCCTATTCCAGTGAAGATCCATAACCAGCCGGCATAATGTGCCCATGTTGAAGAAGAAGCAGACGGAAGACCATGGTTCCACGACATCAGGGAATAATTGTCAAAGGGAGAGTACCCAAAGCTTGCAAATCACACTCAGAAACGCACGCTCCGGAGATTGTCCAATAATTTCTTTCTCAGCGGAGGAAACCTGCACAGAGATACATGCTGGGACCTGTGGCCCACACATGAATGGTTTTGTCTTAGCAAAAAAAACACTCAGAGCTAGTTACTTCTGGATGACCATGGAAACAGACTGCATCCAATATGTTCGGAAATGCTATCAATGTCAGGTGCATGCAGATATGATAAAGGTACCCCAAATGAGCTCAATGCAACAAGCTCACCTTGGTCGTTCGTCGCCTGGGAAATGGACGTTATTGGACCAATCGATCCCACAGCCTCAAATGGGTACAGGTTCATCCTAGTAGCTATTGATTATTTCACCAAATGGGTCGAAGCGGCATCTTACAAAGTAGTGACTAAGAAAGTCGTGGCAGACTTTGTCTGTGACCGTATCATTTGTCGGTTCGGGGTTCTGGAGTCAATCATCACCGACAACGGCTCCAATCTCAACAGTGATCTGTTAAAAGCCATGTGCGAGACATGCAAAATCAAGCACATGAATTCCACAGCCTATAGACCATAGATGAATGGAGTTGTGGAAGCCGCCAACAAGAACATCAAAAAGATATTGAGAAAGATGATAGAAAATAACAAACAGTGGCATGAAAAATTATCATTCGCCTTACTGGGATACCGTACCACAGTCCGCACATCAACTGGGTCAACTCCTTATTTACTGGTTTATGTTACGAAAGTTGTTATTCCTGCTGAAGTGGACATCCCTTCCTTAAGAATCATACAAGAAGCTGAGCTCAGCGACACAGAATGGATAAAAGGCCGCTATGAGCAGTTAGCCCTCATATATGGGAAAAAGATGAATGTAATATGTCATGGTCAACTTTATCATAATAGAATTTCCAGAGAGTCAAGCCAAGACAGTTCACACCGGGGCAACTGGTGTTAAAGAAGATTTTTCCACATCAAGACAAAGGCAAAGGGAAATTTTCTCCCAATTGGCAAGGTCCGTATATGGTTCACCGAGTATTGACAAGAGGAACTCTCATACTTGCAGAAATAGACGAAGAAGTTTGGCCAAAGCCAATCAATTCAGATGCAGTCAAACGATATTATGTGTAACTTTCGATGCTTTTCTTCAATAATGTAAATTGAACTATGCCTGACCTTATTCCCGTTTAAGAGGGGATATGTAGGAAGCCCTATGGGTTCAGTCATAATTTAATAAAATATCATTTCCCTCGCAATTGGAAACTGGGGCAGAATTTTGAGGAGGACCCTCAAAATTCCGAAGCAAGTTCAACCGATCACAGCATGTACAACGGTCAGAATCATCAACCATCTAACTGGGGCAGAATTTTGTGGAGGATCCTTCAAATTCCGTAGCATGAGTGGTTGCAATGTCTTGAACCATGTCACGGTCACCGGTTCATCTAAATTTCTTGAAATATATTTTTTACCATGTCTTTATAAAATCATGCACATTTTCAAAATATAGCTCTGTTTAGCAAACGCTACCCGAATGATGCAAACAGAATCATCAAACCAAGCAGAGCGAAGCAAGTAAAGCCAGCGGAGACACGAATCAACCTCCCCCATCTACAGAAATCACGATTTTTCTTTGGATGTAGGAACAAAGAACAAAGAACAAACATGTTCAAAATCACAATCCTCTAAACCATCGCACTTGCCGACATTTGCTATCAGCACGAACAAACAATGCTCCGTAGTCACAATGCTCACAACAATTACAATATCAAATCCTGCTGCCAGCTAAGAAATTCTACTGTCATTTACTATTTAATCTTCTGCATAAGGCTAAGTTCTGCCTTCATTTTGCATAAGGCTAATATCTGCCTTCATTTGCATAAGGCTAATCTTTACCTTCATCTTGCATGGGACTAAGCTTTGTCCCGCATTCTGCATGAGGTTAAGCTCTACCTCCATTTGCATAAGGCTAATCTCTGCCTTCTCTTGCATAAGGCTAATCTCTGCCTTCATTCTGCATAAGGATAATCTTTGCCTTCCACATCTCTACATGAGACTAAGCTCTGTCTCCATACTCGCATGAGGCTAAGCTCTGCCTCCAATTTGCTTTTCACCGAGACTAAGCGCTGTCTCTCGAGCATTATTCACTTCGCTTCTCTTTCGGTCTAAGCTCTGCCCTCCATTTCCCAAGACTAAGCTCTGCCTTGTGGAACTCATATTACTGCATTTCATGGTCTGAAATATCTCCAACATTTCCAAGGGCGTCATAGTCTAACGGCACCATCCTCATAGCCGGAAGACACCATGTCATGGCCTGAGGATCTCTCTCAACTTTTCATATCATTATTCAAAGGCGTCATAGTTCAGAGGCACCATCTTCATGGCCCGAGAACATCATTCCATGGCTTGCGAATCTCTCATCAAACAATTCATGGCCCCGGATATCATGGTCTGAGGACGTCATCCGTAACCGTCCAAAGACAACTTTCATAGTCCAACGGGAACCTGCATCGTGTTTAAATTTATGTACAATATACACTTGTGGTATTCTTATTTGCCGGTAACCCGACAAGCAACTGCTATCCCCGCAGGAGTGATCCCGCTCCAGTTCTCCCAGCCATATCAAACATAACCTCTTCCGTAGAACCGTTCGTTCATCTAACCCTATATGTTGCGTCCGTTATTGTGATGACTTCACCGGTATACTTCACTGATGGATCCAGAACTACATGCGGCCTGATTCTTATAAAACCAGGGATATGTAGGCAGCTCAGAAGCTGGGGTGCGGCCTAAATATCTCTAACCATTTCGCTCGGTCAAATTGGTCATCATATCTTTACCCGACAACTCTTTCATCCTTTCAGGGTAAAGAGGGGCAGCTGTTGATACCCAATTTTCCCAAAAATATTTTAAAATTACATATACACTTTCAAAATCATGCATTAATAGCAATTGGTATTTTTCCATAATTTTCCTATACTTTTAGTAATTTACCCAGCATTTTATTTCCAATAAATAATTATAAGATTACATCACAAATGATTTTAAAAAAAGTATTTCTTGATTTAATTTATTTTTTATGGTCTTACTAAGGCCAAGTTATTCCATAAATAGCCAATTTGGCACCTTTTGGTTATAATTGCAATCACTTTGCAATTATAGCCCATGCATATAATTTTTGTACTATTTTTACTAGAAATTAGTCCTTTATATTTTTAAATACCAAATAATCATTTTGAAAACTATTTCCATGCATAGAATTCATTTTTATAATTAGTAATTATTTTGTCAAATTATTTTAATTAAGTTATCTTGGTATTTAACAAATAGCCCATTTTTATTCAATTATAGCCTATTTAAAAAAAAACAAATCCCTTAATTAAACCAGCCCAAAACCCAGACCCAATTCGTTAATCCTACCTGACCCAATCAGATTAAATCTTGGTCGTTGATCAACGACCCAAATTCGTTTTTACCTAATTTAACCTAAACGACCTATCCCCCAAACCCTCATTCTCTCATTCTCTCATTTTCCCTCCGCCGTCATCTCCTCCCAGTATCTCTCAAACTCTCTCCACCCAAACTCTAATCTCCTCTCACCGGCTGCTTGTTCGCCTGTAACTTTGGTGGTCTCACCACCATCCCAGCCTCCACGGCTCCTTCCCACATTAGTTATTGCTGCCCTGAGGTCCTCAAAGGAACCAGAAGGCGGTTCACTCACCCCCATGGTTTTCATGTCATTCTCAGGCCGTCCATGTCCATCTGAGTAAGATCGCTCTATTTCCTTACTATACCTATGGTTTCTAAGCCGGTCTCTTCTCGTCTCTAGGTTGTCTCTCTCTGAAACCCTAACTCTAACTCTTGACTCCTTAGATCTGTAACAGATCTGAGTTTATTCGAGTTATCTTTACTTTTTTCTTAAAGATTTTCCCATTTTTCTAAAGCATCTCTTCATCTTCAAACTAGGGTTTCTTAACCCCTTTTCAAAAAATGATTCTTCTTTGATTTCATGTGTTATTCTGTGATTTTCACTATGTTTAAACGGTTTATTTAAGTTTTTCCTTTATCTGATTTATTATGTTGAAAACCCTAAGTTTCTAGGTCTAATCTTTGGGTTCTGAGTGTGTCTTTACTTTTCTTTCTTTCAACTTGTTTACATGTTTGATTCTCATGAATCTGCTTCGATTAATTTGAGTATTTTGTGATTTCTACCCTATTATGTTTATTAGGGTTTCTGATTTTTGCTTCTTCCGCTTATATTACGTTTGTTCTACTAATTCCTTTAGTCATTACTGTTTTCTGGTTGAATCTCTGATTCTACGTGATTTGTACCACTGTGTCTATTATGGTTTCTGATTTTTTGCTTCTTCTTGCCTACTATGTTTTATTCCGTTTGTTCATAAAGTTTTGTGTTAACTCTCCCCTTAATCAGCACTGTTCCTATTTGAATTCCTAATTTTCTGTGATTAACACCTTTTACTGATTTCCTGTGATGATGTCTTTACTGATTTCCAACATGTAAACTATTTTCTTACCTTATTATGTGATTGACTATTATTAGTTGGTTCTTAATGATTGTTTCCTTAATTAGACCTTTCCATACCTAGCCTAATTACTTGCACTGATTGAAATTATTTCCTTATTTATGCTCCGGTCATACATAATCCCTTTCCTATCTTTTACCGTTTGAAATGACTCCCTTAATTAAGGGAGTAGTTGGATTGATTGTTGCTCTAATTGGTTCTGAGCTCCATAACTTACTGCCTAATTGTGTTTCTTACCTTATTTTACCTAGTTTCAAGCTACTATATATACAGACTTACACTGAACTCAACACACACGAACACATTAGTTCAAAAAGCTCTCTCTCATACTCAAAGCTTTTTTGCTCTCTTTCTTTCTTTGTTACTTACTTACTATTGTTCTGAATTAGCCGACTGCAAGCCAAGGCTAATTATTGTGCTCTAATCCTTCACTTTGTGTTTACTATCCCCTTACTGGTATGTTCTGATTTTAATTCAAGTCCAGAAACCAACATGTTTTTGTTACTGCTTCAGTTTATCATGTTTATGATTTGTTTCTATCTATGGTTTTGTTGTTCAACATGTAATTGACATGTCTACATCATTGTTCATCTAGCATATTATGTTATTCCCCACTCCTCTTTAGGATCAGTATGCTTATGAATATGTTACCCCCTTGTAGTATGTCCCAATATGATCTGCTCTGTATCTCATGTTTACCTATTTTCTAGCATGAACCTTTCTTTGCAAAGCAATTTGTATCTTAAGTTGTCTGATTCATTGTTGATTCTGAAATTCATGCTGTGTTGATACCATTAGCTATCCCCTAATCCCCATAAATTCCCTAAAAGAACTTCTATGATCCTGTATACTATGTGCTCTATGTGTCCCCAATTCCCATCACCCATGTATGAAGGACTGTGATTTAAATATGCTGAATCTGTTTGTGTTGTGATTAGTCTAATGTTTGTTAATTGTTCTACTCTTGTCAACAAACTTTCTTTTACTAAACAACTCTCCTATTTTATAAAACTGTTTCAACTAAATCTTTTCCAAACACTGCCTTTCCTATTAAAACCTTTTCAAAACTATGTCAAGCACTCTCACTCTACCCTTATGTTCTGCCCCTCCAGTGTATGACTGCCTTGGGATTCCTCTGAGATCCCTCTGAACTCTGGTGCACTGGGGCTGGCCTCTTCCACACTGCACTTACTCAATTATGGTTATGAAATCTGGGTGTGAACACTGCACGGGATCCCTTGAGGTCTTTAGGGAACTCTGACACACTCGGATATGAGAATGGCTATGAAACATTTGAGCAATTGAGGTTCTGGGAATCTGGGCCTGTTTTTTCAGGCTCCCTATAGTTTAAATTTTTCTTTTCCTTTATCTATTTATGTAATTTACTCAGCTGGTTTGTAATAATTATTTGTAAACAGATATTGGGGATGGCTAGTGAAAATGGAAGGGTAGCTATATATGTTATCAATATCAAGGGGTAGAAACCATGCCTTAGGTTTACATTTCCTATATGTGAATTAGAATCCATGTTTAGGACCAATATATTCTAAGCATGTCATGTTTTAGGTTTACTGCTTCAGCATCTCATTTGACCCTATTTATCACTTAGAAATCCTGCTTCTAGGGCTAAATAATAGTATCAACATAAAAAATGTTGCTCCTGCACATCCTGAAATTATGCTGTAACTTCCTGTGCATTTAGAAATCATGCTTTAGGAATTCTGCAACCATTCTGCATCTCTATGTGCATAGTAGATACTATGCTTTTGGATCTCTCCCAGTCACACTTAGTTAAACTACTGATGCATGAAAAAGGACATAAGATGGTCTCATATTTGGTCATCCTGTTTTAAGTAAACTGGTGACAATCCCGGTATTTTACAACACCTAGAACAACATGCTTTTAGGTAAAAAAAACTTCTGACTATTTTTTCTTTAATAATTCTTGTAATTATTATACACAATCCCACGCCTAGGAAAGCCTTAGGTAATCCATCTCTTTAGAAAACTAGAAGATTGTCGCTTTGTGTTTACTGCCTAATGGTTAACAGGTTTTAAGCTCAATAGGCAAACTGGTTAGGTTCTGCTTCTGTGTTTATAAAATTGAAGCTGCATATCTTCTGTGTTCTGATTTTCACTTAGACATCATGATCCTGCTTAATAATACTTCCCTTGTTTGTGTTTTAGACGTGCTACTTATGTGCATTATCTGTGGAGGTAAATCTGAGCCTCTTAACTGCTTTTTCCTATTTTATCTGTTCAAATCCTATCTGTTCTTGCCTGTCGCCTAGTATTTTCTCCTTTCAACCTTAGGGGTCTGTCTAGGACTTCCTATAGGTAGAGTTCCTAAATCCCTCCAGGGCCATTAAGAAAGGACGAGTAATAGCACGCATAGAGATCGTTAAACAACACTCGCTTTAATAACCGCTAAGGGGTGGGGAATGGTAGATATAGATATGATGACCGGTGCGCTAATGCAACGTGTATCCCCTCTTCTAAGGATCGATTACCGAGCATTGTACCGATGTGATCCTATAGAATAAATGACCTAGGACCCCTCTATCCCTTACATATGTGTGTGTAGATCATAACTCTTTCAAACCTTGTATATGTAATTTTAGACTTTAAATCTTTTTAAACTTTAGCACATATGTGTGCTTAGACTGCAAATCTTTCCAAAATCTTTATTTGTTTACCTATATGTTTTGTTTGCTTATGTGCTACCTGTTTTAAAATTCACAAAGCTTATTTGGTCAGGAACCACAGTTGTGGACTTTAAGGGGCGCCTAACACCTTCCCCTTGAAGTAATTTCAAGTCCTTACCATATCTCTGGTTATCTAATCTGTGTTTATGAATGACCCTTAATAGGTGTCCTAACGCACCTTAAAATAATTAGGTGGCGACTCTTCAATTCCTTATCCCTTTCCCAAAAGGAAACGAGTTGTCCTAATAATGTGGAATACCCTGACCGACCCGAAAGGAGAGGAAAGAGAGGGGGGGGCGACAACCTATAGACCTCGGATGAACGGAGCTGTAGAATCCTCTAACAAGAACATCAAGAAGATATTGAGAAAGATGGTAGGAAATCACAAATAGTGGCACGAGAAGTTGCCATTCGCTTTATTAGGATACCGTACCATAGTCCGCACATCAACCGAGGCAACTCCCTACTTACTGGTTTATGGTACTGAAGCTGTTATTCCTACCGAAGTGGAGATTCCTTCCTTGAGGATCATACAAGAAACTGAGCTCAGCGATGCAGAATGGATAAGGAACTGTTATGAGCAGCTATCCCTCATAGATGGAAAAAGGATGAATGCAGTGTGTCATGGACAACTTTATCAAAGCAAGATGACTAGAGCCTTCAATAAAAGAGTCAAGCCGAGACAGTTCACACCGGGGCAGCTGGTGTTGAAGAAGATCTTTCCACATCAGGATGAAGCCAAAGGGAAATTCTCTCCCAATTGACAAGGTCCTTACATGGTTCATAGAGTATTGACAGGAGGAGCCTTATACTTGCAGAAATGGATGGAGAAGTATGGCCAAAATCGATCAATTCATATGTAGTAAAGCGATACTATGTGTAATTGTTTATGTTTCCGCAAATGATGTAAATTGAACTACGCTCAACCTGATTCCCGTTTAAGAGGGGATACGTAGGCAGCCTTGTGGGTTCGGTCACAATTCAATAAAAATCTTATTTCCCCCATAATCGGAAACTGGGGCAGAATTTTGAGGATGACCCTTAAAATTCCAAAGCAAGTTCAGTCGTTCGCAGCATGTACAACAGTCATAGAGGTTTGTCCATCTAACTGGGGCAAAATTTTGAGGAGGACCCTCAAAGTTCTACGGCAAGAGAAGTCGCGATGTCTCGAATCGTGTCACAATCATTGGTTCATCTAACAAATTTCTTAAAAAATATTTTACTATGTCCTTTGAAATCTATGCATGCTTACTTGCGAAATAACTCTATATAGTGAAACGCTACCCTAATGATTTGAACAAGATCCCCGGACCAAGCAAAGCAAGTCGACGGAGGCGCGAACCAACCTCCCCCTTTACAGAACTCACAATTTTTCATTGGATGTAGGAACGAAGAATATACATGCTTCAAAGTCACAATCTTCATAATAACCGCGATACAGAAGTCTACTACCAGCTAAGAAAACTCTACTATCATCAGCTATTTATTATATTCTGCATGGGACTAATCCTTGTCCCGCATCTTGTATGAGGCTAAGACCTGCCTCCATATTTGCATAAGGTTATGCTCTGCCTTCATCTGCATGGGACTAAGCCCTGTCCCGCATCTTGCATGCGACTAAGCTCTGTCTCCATATCTGCATGAGGCTAAGCCCTGCCTCCACTTGCATAAGGCTAAGCTCTTCCTACATCTGCATGGGACTAAGCCATTCCCCGCATCTTGCATGAGACTAAGCTCTGTCTCCACATCTGCATAAGGCTAAGCCCTGCCTCCATATTTGGATAAGGCTAAGCTCTGCCTTCATCTGCATGGGACTAAGCCATGTCCCGCATCTTGCATGAGACTAAGCTCTGTCTCCACATCTGCATAAGGCTAAGCTCTGCCTTCATCTGCATGGGACTAAGCCATGTCCCGCATCTTGCATGAGACTAAGCTCTGCCTCCATATCTGTATGAGGCTAAGCCCTGCCTCCACTTGCATAAGGCTAAGCTCTGCCTTAATCTGCATAGGACTAAGCCTTGTCCCGCATCTTGCATGAGACTAAGCCTTGTCTCCACATCTGCATGAGGCTAAGACCTGCCTCCGTATTTGCATAAGGTTAAGCTCTGCCTTTATCTGCATGGGACTAAGCCCTATCCCGCATCTTGCATGAGACTAAGCTCTGCCTCCGCATCTGTATGAGGCTAATCCCTGCCTCCATATTTGCATAAGGCTAAGCTCTGCCTTCATCTGCATGGGACTAAGCCCCGTCCCGCATCTTGCATGAGACTAAGCTCTGTCTCCATTCCGCATGAGGCTAAGCCCTGCCTCCATGTTCGCATAAGGCTAAGCTCTGCCTTCATTTGCATGGGACTAAACCTTGTCCCGAATCTTGCATGGGACTAATCTCTGTCTCCGTCTGCATGAGGCTAAGCCCTGCCTCCATTTGCATAAGGCTAAGCTCTTCCTTCACCTGCATAGGACTAAGCCTTGTCCCGAATTTTGCATGAGACTAAGCTATGTCTCCATCTGCATAAGGTTAAGCCCCACCGCCATATTTGCATAAGGCTAAGCTCTGCCTCTTATTTGCATAAGGCCAATCATTGCCTTTCTATTTGCCGAGACTAAGCGCTGTTTCTCCGGCACTATCTATTTACTCTTCTTTCGGGCTAAGCTTTGCCCTCAACTTCACAAGACTAAGCCTTGTCTTGTTGCTCTTGACATCATATTATTGCATCTCATCGGCTGAAATATCGCCAACTTGTCCAAAGGCATCATAGTCTAAAGGCATCATCCTCATAGCCGGAAGACACCATGTCATGGACTAAGGATCTCTCAAAGTTGCATATCATTATTCAAAGGCGTCATGGCTCGGAGGCACCATTTTCATGGCCCGAGAACATCATTTCATGGCCTGCAAATCCCTTACTGAACAATTCATGGCCCGGGACATCATGGTCTAAAGACGTCATCCTAACCGTCCGAAGACAATTCTCATGGTCCAAAGGGAAGCTGCATCGTGTTCAAATTTCCGCACAAATATATGCTCGTAGTATCTCTTTACTTGCAGGTGACCCGATAAGCAACTGTTGTCCCAACAGGAGCGATCCCGCTCCAGTTCCTACAAATTATCTCAAACCTGACCGCTCACCATAACCATCTTTTCACCTATGCCAAAATCTCGTATCCGTTCTTGTGATGACTTCATCGGTATATTCCACCGATGAATTCAGAACTACACACGTCCTGATTCCTATAAAACCAGGGATATGTAGGCAGCTCAGAAACTAGAGTGCGGCCTAAATCTCTCAAATCATCTCGCTTGGTCAAAATTGGCCATCATATCTTTACCCGACAACTCTTTCATCCTTCCCGAGTAAAGAGGGGCAGTTGTTGTTTCCCAATTTTTTCCTATAATACTTTTTCAAATACATATATACCTTCAAAACTATGCATTTGCATCAATTAATATTTTTCCATAATTTTTACATTTCTAGGGATTTTTAATCAATTTATCCCAGTATTTTATTTACACAAATAACTACAAATTACATCACAAATGACTTTATAACATTTCATGGTTTAATTTTGTTGTCTATATTCATATGAAGCTTAAATTATTTCACAAATAGCCACATTTACATTTTTGGATTACAATTGCGATAACTTTGTAATTATAGCCCATGCATGCATTATTACATTATTTTACCAGAAAATAGCTCATCGTTTTTTTAAAAAAAAATACTGAGTAATTGTTTTAAAATATTTCTATGCATGATTTTTTTTTTTGTAATTTGTTAATTGTTTTATAAATTATTACTTTTTATCAATTATTTGGGTATTTAATAAACAACCCCTTTTATTTTCAGACCTAACCCCCTCAAACATTAGCCCAAACCCCTTTAAAAGACAACCCAAAACCTATACCTGCCCGACCCAATATCCCGTTTAATCGTGGTCGTTGATCTAAAAGATCAACGGTCCACAAACCCCCTTACCATAATTAATCCTAAAACCTAACCCCTAACCCTTTCATTCCCTCCAACCCCGCTGTCGTCATCTCCCTCGTCTCTCAACTCTCTCTTGACCGAGCCCTAACCCTAAATGCCATCACCGGTGTAAACCTCCTTCTATGGTGTTTCCGTGCATTCTCTGACCACCATCGGCCTCCTATACTCTCCGGCTATTTGATTTCATGATCCCATAGAAGAATCTCGTGGAGATTCAACCAGATTCTTGCCTGAAAATTGTTTACCTGCTTATCTCAGGCCATTTTCGTTTGTGAGTATGGATTTCCTCTTGTTTTTAGTACGAATCCATGGGATTTTGACCGATTCTCTTCATCTCTACTATTTTCTGAAAATCCTAGTTTCACTATTGTTCGAATCTTCTTAGATCTTTATAGATCAGAAGTGATTCGAGTATTATTGGGTGTTTTCCTTTAGAAATTTCTTGTTTAATTAAACTGCTTTGATTTTTAGTCACTCTTTCTAAAACTAGGGTTCTTCCCAGACTTTCTTCAAAAGTTGTTACTTTCAAATGGTTAATCTATTCATCTCTTTACGTGTTTGGTTAATCTTCGTATGTATGCTCGAACCCTAAATGTTTCTGTGTGTTATACTTATTTCTTCTATTTTATTTTGATATTGTGCTTATCTCTGTAAGCCAGTTCTATTAACTTATTCTATTTAGGAACTTATACGATTTTCCCTGTTAAAATCAGTATTTTGTGGGATTTTTACTTGATTGACTTTTGTTAAGGATCTTAACGATTTTCCTTCTTGTTAAAATCAGAACCCTTTGGGATTCATACTTGGTTGATTTCTATTTAAGGATTCAAATAATTCTTTCCTATGAAATCAGTAATCTTTGAAGATTTTTACTGATTGTTTTCTATTAATTGCCCTGTTAAAATCAGTTTGCTGGGATTTTACTGGTTTCCTTATTTGTGACCTGTTTCCCTATTTTTACTTGCCTTAATTATCTATCAATACAGTTTGGGACTTGACTGATTCCTTATATGGCATGATTTTGATTTATTACCTTATTTGAACTCAGTTATGGCTGTTAATTGCCTATCCCCCAATTAAAGGGGTCTTTTTCGGACTCCCTATATGAATTGGTTTTGTGATTGGTTGACTTATACTAATTGATAGAACCTTGATTTATTTTACCTTATTTGTTTTACTCCCTAAGTTTTATATATACACTCTCATTCTGCCTCTTAAAGAGACTAACGGTAGTTCAAACACACACACAAAAAAAACTTTCTCTCATCTCTCTTTCTTCTACTTGTCTTCATCGCTTGTCTAGCCGGATGAAAGCCAAGGCTAGACTGTTGACTCCTGCCTACTTTACCTTTTGCTTTTGCTTCCTTAACTTGTATGTTTCTATCTCTAATGTCATTATGAAGTTCAAACCTATATGATTATATGTTGCTCCATGATCTATGTCTCTTCTGCACTAGTTCAATCGCTTATGTACTCAATTCTACATTCTTTCTTGTTTACTGCTTTGATCATGAATGTTTAAGTTCATTCTTCCATGTCTATTTCTTTGATCAGCATGCTATCCTTGCTTATGTTTCCAGTCTGTTTATCGCTTAAACCAATATGTCGTGCTTTTATCTCTTCTGTCCACTAACTTCAATTGGCATGACTAATTCTTTGTAATTAGACCCATGCCCTCAGCATGACTATTCCTACACTTAGTCTTTGTGCTTTACTGTGTATTACTACTTTATCATCAAGTATGGATTTCCTGTTAAGACTCTAAACCAGTAGTCTATGTTTTAATGAATGCTATAAATTTGGTTGTTGAATGTCAATTTACCCTTGTATGTCCTTGTTGCTCAATGTGCTCTCTTGTTTTGTGTTTCTGATTCCTGTGTTCCCAACCCCTAATCCCTATCTGTAAAATTGCATGTCCTCGCCTAGAGTTAATTAACAAACTAAGTTTGAATCTAGGTGGTATTAAGCTTTGTGACTTTGTTGTGGTTTATTGAACCTTTCTTTCCTCAGAATGTTTTCAAAATGTTTTTACTCTTAATATGTTTTCCCAAACTGTGTCCATTCCTAAAGTATTTTTTCATTCCTAAATGTTTTACTCATATACTGCTTTCCCAAAGTTATTCCAACTATGTCAAGCACTCTCACTTCTACTCTTATATTACTTAAGTTCTGCCCCTCCAGTGTGTGTACTGCCTAGGAATCCATAAGATTCCTCAAAACTCTGGAACACTGGGACTCGCCTTTTCCACACTGCACATAATCACTTCCCTACTCAAAGGATCTTGGTGTGAGCATTGTCCGTGATCCCTGAGGTCCTTAGGGAACTTTGACACACCAGGACACCCTATTGGCTATGAGACTTCGGCATCCTGGACTGTTTTGAAGGCCTGGTATTTCTATGTTCACTTTGGGCCTATCAGGCTCCCTATAGCATAGCTTATATTTATTATTTATTCATTCATTTATGATCTGTAATAATAACCTTTGTAAACAGATATTGGGGAAATTAATAAAGGGGAGGGATTCGTATATGGATTTTTTGTAGGGAAACCGGGTAGAAATCATTCTTTAGGTTTATATTGTGTTTACTTGCATTAACAATCCTGCCTTTAGGTCTATATTGTTTTTACTTGCATTAGAAATCATGCTTTAGGCTCATATTATGTTATTCGCATTAGAAATCATATTTTAGGTTTATATCATGTTTACCATGTTTTTAGATCACTTGGCATACTAGGTAGTGTGTTATAGGCTCATTACCTCACTTGTTACGGAATTCTGCACAATCATGATCGCCTAGAAATCCTATTATTAAGTTATCGGTGTAATTCGACATAATAAAATTGTACATCCTCTGTGTGCATTAGAAATCCTGCTTTAGGACTGTGTTTGTATTCACTTTAAATCATGTCTACATCGCCTAAGTCAATAATCGTCATGTCTATAAGAATATTTAAAAGCAATTTCAATGCCTAGGCAAGCCTGTAGTATAATTGAAATCTTGCAAATTATAAAACTATGCTTTGCTTAATTATTTGTGACTGCCCAGATTCAACAGATTCTGAAAAATCAGTAGGCAAACTGATTAGGTCTTTACCGCTTCCCCTTAACATAATGTTTCATATTCTCTGTTTGTCATGCTCACCTAGATATCATGTTCTAGGTCCTTTTCTGAAACATCTGAAATCTTGCTGTTTGAGACGTGCTAATTGCCTGTTTATTGCAGAGGCAAACAAGAGCCCTTAATTGTTGTCTTACTTGACAGTCCTGTTTGTTCTTTGTTTTCGCTTAGATTTTCCTTTTTAAAAACTTTAGGAGAGTCTAGAACTGCCTAAAAATAGAGGTCTTAAACACCTCTGGGACCACAAGGAAGGGACGGGTAATGCACGCACAGAGTTCGTTAATCAAAACCGCTTATACAATCGCTAAGGGGAGGGTAATCGGGTAGTAAAAGGATATGATGAATTATGCGCTAATGCCACGTGTAACCCCTCTAGTTGAGGAAGGATTACCGGGGATTTTACAGATGTGATCCTATACGCTAATCACTTAGGACTTCCCTATCTTTCTACATATGTGTGCTTAGAATGCTTACCTATTAAACTTCCTTTATCTTATTTACATATGTGTGCTTAGACTGCTTACCTATTAAACTTCTTTTATCTTATTTACATATGTGTACTTAGACTGCTTATCTGTTAAATGACTAATTCACCAAGTAAGTTTGGTCGGGACCCACCATTGTGGACCTCGAGGGGTGCCTAACACCTTCCCCTCAAGGTAATTTCAAGACCTTACCCAATCTCTGGTAATGTAGACTGGTTTCATGAGTTACTTGCATTAGGTGCCCTAACACACCTTAAATCCGTTAGGTGGTGACTCTTCAATTTCCATACCCCCTTTCCCAAAAGGAAGGGAGTTGCCCCAAATGAATTTCGAAACCTGATTTTGCAAGGAAAAAGGGGGCACGACAGTAAGATTCCTCTTTTACATATCCGATGAATTGGTAATATCTCTTTATACTTATTTAATTTCCTTATATGCAGGCCTGAGCAACGATGCGTCCATGAGGCCTCCGTCTGGTGAGGAGGAGTCTTTGGCTCCGGTTCTGAAACCGGCGAAAGACAATAAGAGAAAAAGGGTCTCGACCTCCGAGGACCCTAAGCCCAAGAAGAATAAGAGCTCAATTAGCAAATCGAGGATAGATGTTTCTACCCTCCTTGCCCATGTAGTTCGGGAACTAAGGGAGAAAGAAGAAGAAAATGAAGATGGTGACTCGGTGCTTGTGACTCGAGTGAGAAAAACCATCGAGACCTCCAAGGCCGCTGAATCGGTGACGGTTGGTGAGGCCCCCCTTGTGCTGAGGAGGCCTAGGAGAAGGATTCGGGCAAAGTCCCCGAATCATTCGAGATCAAAGTTACTTCTCGTCAAATGGCGAGTATATCTAAGGGGGATGGTCTCGAGACACCTCGAGTCGAAAAGAGCACCCCAAGCGACTCACTTGGGGCAATGATAGCAGGTCACTCGCCATCCCTTCCTGCCTTTTCTGAATAGGTGTTAGGGGATGCTCAATCTTTGAGGACCCCCGAAGTAGGCAAAGTCCCCGGTGGGAAGGATCCCTTTCAGAATTGCTTTACCGGGGTCGAGGATGCCTCCAACCTGAACGACGCATCCACCCTCTTCGAAGAGGCCCAACGACTTATGAACCAAGTAGATTTTAGTTCTTTTGTTGATGTAGAATTCTTCTATTTTTTGCCTTACTTCCTTATTTTTCTATACATGATTTTTCCAAGTCCCGGGCCTAGTTGAGCTAGTGTGAGGCCGACCTCCAGAGGCTTTTTGGAGGAGAGGAATGCCTTCAAACTCCACTGTGGGAAAAAGGATGAGGAGATTAAAGACCTCCGGGCCGAACTGGCTAAGGCTCACGGGGAGCAGACCAACTTGATCAAGAAGGTATTGATACTCCTAAAAGTTCATGGGCTTGATTCGGGAATGGAGGCTAACGTTTCAATATCACAGCTGCAGCAAAATATCGAGAGGATCGAGCTATTCTGAGAGAATGTCGATCAAGTGAAAGCGGAGTCCTATGGGTGGAAATAAGGCATGGACCGCCTTGCTGCTGAGAAAGAAACTACCCTGGCCCGGTTTTTGTCAGCCGAATCCCAACTTCTAAGTATGAAGGAAAAGGTCTCGGCTCAGGAAACGAAGGTAGAAGAGCTCGAGGTTCAGTTGGCTTCCGAACTCGCAAAGGCTCAAGTTGAAGCCAAAAAAGCAAAAGTCGAGGCTGACAAGATGGTGGCTATTTATAGGGCCGATGCGGAAGCCGCTCAAGCTCAAGTGCCCAGAGGCTGTTGATACTCCTCAAATATAAGTACATTGGATTGCCGAGCTTGCAAAATGCCAATATCGAAGGCTGACCCTCGAAGAGATCCACTCCCGATGAGCATGAAGCCGATGCTAGACTGTTGGCCTCTTCTGATGACGACGACGATGATGATGGCAGCAAGAGTTAGTCCGAAGATGGCGAGGAGCCCGAGGAAGAAGCTGCCCTCGAGGAAGGAGCTTCCAAAGAATAGCTAGGAGTCTTTGTATTTTTTATTTCTATTTGTGTAGGACCCTGGTTGGTCCTTTGTAAATACCTTCATTCATATATAAAATCTTTTCTTTTTGAACTTTGTCTCAATTTTCTGACTTCTGAAAATTTTTATTTGCTTTGTGCCTTGTAAATATTTTGATATACTTCTTGCCTTGTGAAAAATATGTTTGTGACTTTGAATCTTAGGCAACTTGGCCGAAGTCAAACTAATATAGCATTTGTAGTCGAATGGGCACTTGCTCAAACTCGAAGTAGGAAGACCCTTAGGTTTTAGTTGAGTGAGGATGAATTCTCGAACTCAAAAAATATGATGGCCCTTAGGCTCTCGAATCGGGCCGATATGGCCTCATAAGAGTGGCTTTTTCCCTTTTCGGCATAAAAATTTAATGGTGTAAAAAAATTTGTTATGCCTTAGCACGATTTCGTTAAGTACTAAATTGCTCGAAGGTTCGAACAGTTCGATACCCCTTAAGTTTTTCGAGGGCTAACCCTGTCGAGGCCCTTTGGTTATTTTGTTGAGGGTAGTTTTTTCAACTGGTTTATAAAATAATTCGAAGGCCTATTTTTATTGCTGAATTCAGACGTCTCCGAGCCGCGTTAGTTTGGCCGTAGCCTTGGGATCTTCCCCTTGGTCTTATTTTCCCAATTATACTTCGAACCTGTTCGAAGTGTTAGTCCCCGAGTGGGGTGGCCTTGGACTATAAAATCGAGGATTGCCTTTTTAAGGTCTTACGATCTTGAAGTTTAGTAATTCGAACATGTCAATTTTTGGACAGCAGTCCCCAAGTACGGGGTTAATTTTTCGAGCTTTAGTTGTGATCGGCCCTTGAGCCAGTTTCCGTAATAAATCATAAGTGTGAAATCGTAGAGTAGAAATTTCACTAAAGGCATGGAATCATCTGGTAAGAAAAAAAATACTTTTTTCAATAGATTATACATGTGTACATATTTTTCCACTAGGGCTCGAGTAATCTACATGGACACTGTTCATTCAACCGTTTGGCCCTTTACAAAATTCACCTATCGAGACCATGTTGATATGAAGTATTTTCCTTGAAAATATAACATCCAAGGGTGATGCCCCCAAGTATTCGAGGTTAATTATAAAGAAGCCTCGGATACTGTTGAATTGCTCTAAGTTAGCACGAACAATGGTTGCCTCGTTAAAAACCTTGCCAGTAAAACCCATTTGGGATAAAAATCGGTCGAAGGGGAAAAGAGTGCAACACGTGCTTTCAGACTTAAGGACTTCATGTTTGGAGAAAATTTTGATTTCTCCGGCCGAACACCTGCAACAAGCTAGTACAAAATATAAATGAAAAAGGAGAAAGTCATACCTTAACAATAATATCGTTTGAGGAGCGATATTTTCCAATTATTTGGAAGTTGTTCGCCATTCAGCGTGCCAAGCTTGTAGGATCCGTTTCCGATAATGTCGAGGAGCTGATAAGGTCCTTCCCAATTTGGGATGAGTTTTCCTTCATTTGGGTCTCGAGTGTTGAGGGTGACTTTTCTCAGAAATATAAAAATGGCGAAGGTTGGCCCTTCGATTGTAATACCTTTCAATGCGCTGCTTTTGTGCAGCCATTCAGACGAGGGTGGCTTCCCATTTTTCATCTAGTAATTTGACACTCATATTCGTAGCCTCGGATTTGACTCTTTCGTTGTGTATCGAAACCGACTTCGACCGGGATCAGAGCTTCAATGCCATATACTAAGAAGAATGGTATGGCCCCCGTACTGGATTTTGACGTTGTTCGATACGCCCAAATAACTTCGGGAAAAATTTCTCTCCATTTTCCCTTGGCGTCGTTCAATCTTTTCTTTATATTCTGAATGATGGTCTTGTTTGTCGATTCAGCCTGTCTGTTCCCACTATGATGATACGGTGTCGATAAGATCCTTTTTATTTTGTGATCCTCGAGGAACTTTGTTATTTTGCTGCCGATGAACTGTTTTCCATTGTCGCATACAATTTCTGCAGGTATCCCGAATCGGCATATGATGTGATCCCAGATGAAGTCTATAACTTTTTTTTCTTTGACTTTCTCGAAGGCATGTGCTTCAACCAATTTAGAGAAATAGTCAGTCATAAATAGAATGAATTTAGCTTTACTTGGAGCCTATGGCAAAGGGATGATGATGTCCATTCCCTATTTCATAAATGGCCATGGGGATAAGACTGAATGGAGTTGCTCTCCGAGCTGGTGGATCATCGACGCATGTCTTTGGAACTTGTCGCATTTTCGAATGAATCCCTTAGTGTCTTTTTTCATATTGGCCCAATAATATCCCACTCTGACGACTTAACGAACCAGTGATTCGGCACCGAAATAGTTTCCACAATTACCCTCGTGAATTTCTCGTAGGATGTAGTCAGTGTCTCCCGGACCCAAACACACTTCAAACGGTCCATCGAACATCCTCCTGTATAAAGTTCCATCTTCGGCCAGAGTGAACTGTGCAAATTTCGTTCGCATAGTCCTTGATTCCTTAGGGCCCGACGGGAGTTTCCCATTTTACAGATACTCGATGTATTTATTCCTCCAATACCAGGTAAGGCTTGTGGAGTTTATTTCGGCATGGCTTTCAATCACTGACTTCGAAAGTTGCACAACAGTCCCCGAGATGATTTCGTCGTCTTTGACCGATGACCCCAAATTTACAAGGGCATCGGCCTTACTTTTTTGTTCTCAAGGTACATACTGTAAGGTCCATTCTTTAAACCGATGTAATGTTACTTGCAATTTATCCAAGTTCCTCTGAATTTGATCCTATAGAACCTCGAAGGTTTTGTTGACTTGGTTTACCACCAGTAGGGAGTCACATTTTGGCCTCGATGACCTCTGCTCCCAAGCTTTTAGAGAGTTCAAGACCTGCAATCATGGCCTCGTACTCGGCTTCATTGTTAGTCAACTTAGAAGTTTTGATAGATTGCCTAATTGTATTGCCTGTTGGCATCTTCAAAACGATGCCTAGCCCGGACCCCCTCACATTCGAAGCGCCTTCTGTGAAAAGGGTCCACACTCCCGATGATGTACCCGACTTTAACAAAAGTTCCTTTTTGACCTCGGGTACGAGGGCTGGCGTGAAGTCGGCCACGAAGTCTGCTAAGATTTGAGACTTGATGGCCGTTTGGGGTTGATACTCGATATCATAACCACTGAGTTCGATGGCCCATTTGGCCAATCAGCCCGATAGTTCGAGCTTATGCAAAACATTATGAAAAGGATAAGTGGTCACCACACATGTTGGGTGATACTGAAAATAGGAATTTTAGTTTCCTAGAGGCACTTATTAGAGCAATCGCCAATTTTTCTAAGTGTGGATACCGGGTCTCGGCCTCGCTAAAGTTCGACTAACATAATAAACGGAAAATTGCGTACCTTGCTATTCTCGAACTAGGACACCACTTACCGTGACTTCCGAAATTACTAAGTATAAGTAGAGTTGTTCGAATGCTTTCGAAGTTTGAAGCAATGGTGGACTCGAGAGATATTGCTTCAATTCTTCCAATGCATGTTGGCATTCCGGGGTCCAAGCAAAATTGTTCTTCTTTTTGAGCAGCGAGAAGAACCTGTGGCTTCAATCTAAAGACCTCAAAATGAACCGGCCTAAGGCGGCTATTCATCCTATCAATCTTTGTACGGACTTAACGTTGTCCATGACTATGATGTCTTCGATTTCCTTGATTTTATCGGGGTTGATTTTGATTCCCCGATTCGACACCATAAAGCCGAGGAACTTGCCCGAACCACCCCGAAATCACATTTCTCGGGGTTGAGCTTCATGTTGTATTTTCTGAATATGTTGAAGGTTTCCTGAAAATGCGTTAAATGGTCTTCTACACGCAGGGACTCAACTAGCATATCGTCAATATATACCTCCATTGGTTTACCTATTTGCTCTTCGAACATTTTGTTCACTAGGCATTGGTAAATAGCAACAATATTTTTTTAATCCAAAAGGCATTACGTTATAACAATATGTGCCATATTTAGTGATGAATGAAGTCTTTTCCTGATCCTCCAGGTTCATTTGAATTTGATTGTACCCGGAGTAGGCATCGAGAAAACTAAGGATCTCATGGTCGGCCGTTGTATCGATCATGCGATCGATATTCAGTAGAGAAAAAGAGTCTTTGGGACATGCTTTGTTTAAATCTTTATAATATACGCACATCCTAAGTTTATTCCCCTTTTTAGGGTCTACAATTATGTTTGCTAACCATTCGGGATATTTTACTTCCCAAATGGATCCTATTTTGAGAAGTTTGGTTACCTCTTCATTGATGAATGCGTGTTTTACCTCGGACTGAGGCCTTCTCTTTTGTTTTATCAATAAGAAATTTAATGAGTTTTTTCCTGAGTTCGGGGGTTAACCCCGTACCCAGTTATACCTTTTGCTCGGGCAGGTACTCGATCAATATAACTTGTTCCAACTCTTCGACTTTTGATTTGGTGGTGTCAGAATATGAAGAATCGAGGGGTCCAATAATCGTTGTCCTCTTCTTCCATTCCCTGTTTTTCCGACTGAGTCGAGGCTGGTGGCTGTGGTTGCTATTTGGCCTCTTGTTTCCCTTTGACCTCCGATTCCTTTGTTGTCAAAAGCGCCGATATCGGTATTACCTCATCGATCGCGAACATTTCTTTTGCAGCATGTTGTTCCCCATATACCATTTTCACTCCATCCAGTGATGGGAATTTCAGCATTTTGTGGAGAGTCGAAGGGATTGCCCTCGTGTTGTGAATCCATGGCCTTCCGACCAGGCTGTTGTACCTCATGTCGCCCTCGATTACATGGAACTTGGTTTCTTGTATAGTACTAGCTATGTTCACCGGTAAAATGATTTCACCTTTAGTTGTTTTGCTGGCCATGTTGAAACCATTCAGGACCCGAGCTGTAGGTATGATTTGATCTTGTAGGCTGAGATGCTCTACAACCATCGATCGAACTATATTTGTCGAGCTCCCTGGATCAATTAACACACGCTTAACCTTAATTTTATTCATAAGGATAGAAATTACCAGAGCATCATTGTGGGGTTAAGAGATTCCTTCTACTTCCTCGTTGTTGAATGATACGGTGCCTTCTAGCACATAATCTCGGGTCCGTTTTTCCCTTTTAATGGATACTTTGGTGTGTTTGAACATGGGCACTTATGGAATATCGACCCCACCGAAGATCATATGGATCACATGTTTTGTCTCTTCTTGTTCTTTTTTCCTATTGACATCCCTTTCTGTGAAATGGTTTTTGGCTCGATCGCTTAAGAACTCTCGAAGGTGGCCCTCGTTGAATAGACGGGCTACCTCCTCCCTCAGTTGCATGCAGTCTTCAGTTTTGTGGCCATTCGTGTCGTGATACTTGCACATTAGATTGAGGTTTCTCTAGAAAGGATCCATTTGTATGGGTCTGGGCCATCTAGTATCTTTGATTCTCCCAATTGCCGACACAATACCTGATGCGTCGATATTGACGTTGTATTCTGATAATCGTGGTGCCTCTGTGGGATCGGCATTCTTATCAAAATCACTTTTGCTCATGAGTCCCCGAGAACTCTGTCCTCGATCGCCCCTTCGATCATTTCGGATGGGATTGCGTCTGGGGCCGTTGTTTCTGCGATCTGCGTTGTATGGCTGATATCGGTCTCTGTTTGACCGAGGTTCCTTATTGATATCACTATGGTTTCTACCTATGGGCCTGTTCGTATATATGGAACTGAAAGGGGTTCCCAATTGGTCATCCTCGACTCTGATCTTCGACTGGTACCGATTATGTACATCGGCCAGGTTACCGCCAGATATTCAATTAGATTCTGCTTCAGTTGACGTGATGCTATCGAACTCCGTTCGTTCAACCCCTGAGTAATGGCTTGAACAGCCCAATCGTCTGTGACCAGTGGTAATTCCATGCATTCCATTTAGAACCAATACACGAACTCTCTCAACATTTCGTTATCCTTTTGTTTCACTTTGAAAAGGTCTGATTTCCTCGTTACAACCTTTATTTCCCTGGCGTGTTCCTTTATGAAAGAATCTGCAAGCATGGATAAAGAGTCGATGGATTTGGCTTCGTTAGTACTAAGACTTGAATCAATATCTCAAAGAGGGCGATATCAGGCCTTCTGTGCAGGTAGATTGTGGTACCATATCATTTCTCTCTTCCATAGAGTTTCTCCAAATTTCTTCAGTAGAACAGATTCGATCTCATCATCTTCCAAATCATTTCCTTTGATATGGCATGTATAAGAGGTGACATGCATGTTGGGATCGGTGGTCCCATGTACTTAGGGATTTCCGGCATACGAAATTTCTTCGGAATGGGTTTCGGAGCCGAACTTGGGGGGAACGACTTCTGCATAAATTTCTTTGAGTCCATTCCTTTTAAAATCGGCGGTGCCCCCGGTATTTGGTCAACCCGGGAGTTGTACGTTTCTACTTTCTTATCATTTGCCTCAATTTTCTTTTCTCCTGATTAAATTCATTTGGTGAGCTCATCTAGCATTTTCATAACGGCAGGGTCAGTCCCCAAATCATTGTCATTTGACCTTTCTGGCACTGGTTCGGTTCAGCGGGCGACTTCTGGTTCGACCCTACTCGGCATTCGATGTTGATTTTGTAGTTGTGCAATAACAGCTTGTTGAGCCTGTAATATCTCGAATATGACTTAGAGGCTAACTCCTTCATCTCCTCCGCCCTGCGAACCTCGACCACCAAATCGGCCTTCTCTGCGTACGCTCCCTTCGGGATCTGCGCCCAAATTTGCATTTAAGGCGATATGCGAACTGACGTCGACTGGGTTGGCAATTGGTGCTCCCTCGAGATCGGCCTAAGGAACCTCGACCCCTGGAGCAGCTGCATTGTCATTTTCCCGGGAAATCAGAGGCCATTGTCACCATGTGTGGGAGTTGTTTGTGAGTTTGACATGTTTTATCCTGAAAACAAAAACACTTAAAAGAACAAGTGTAAAATAGTGTGTGTTATCAGAATCAGTATTGAACAATCACTATTATCCTTAGCCTCACAGTGGGTGCCAAATTATTTACCCTAAAATTTGGATAACAATTAAACTTATATTGTGGTTTTAAGGATATGTGATTTCACTCAACACTAATTGATAAATATGAAGGTAATGACAGAATTGAATTATAAATAAATCAAACCAGAGTAGAAAATGGAACAAATTAATGAACAATAATGTAAGTGAGAAAGAAAAAGTTGTATTGATTTAATCTCTGTGAATGATGATCCTTACAAATGATTAGAACTCCTCTTTATATAGTAGAAGAATTCTACGTACGGTATAACTCTAATTACAGAAGGAAGTCGCATAATTAGCTAATTAACCGCTTCTGATTTGATCCGTTCCGAGATTTACGCCATGATCCTCGACCAATCACGGATATCTCACTCTTCCGTTACTAAGCTATCTCTAGTATTACTTGGTGTCTGTCTCCTCGGCTTCGACTGCTACCAACCTCGATCTCGAAAGAGACTACGATCTCGAACTCGATGCCTCAGCTCTGTGATTTAGCCGAAGCTGACCTTCGATGCAACGTTCCAGTCTCGATCAAATAGCAAAATTGGATGGTCCCGATTTCAACCGTATACACCAATCATTAGGGCTGTTCATTTGGATCGGATATCCGAAATCCGAACCGATCCATTCAATTTCGGATTTCGGATTGGATAGGATTTCGAATTGTGTTTATTAAAATTTCGGATTTCGAATCGGATTCGGATTGGTATATTTTAATCTGATCCGATCATAAATCTGAAACTATTAGGCAATGTATAAATACTACACTTTAATTTTGGATAGTCAGTACTTCCTTTACATTTTCCTCCAAGTTATTACCTTTACAATTGCTAGATTTAGCTATATTGGCACCATAATACTCTCATAATTGTATAAACATGAATTTTTCTTAATGCATTGCCTCTTTTACAACGAAAATATACATATTAGTTTGCAACTTTGAGGCATAATAAGATCTGACGGATCCGATCCAAACTTTAAAATCCGAATCCGATCCGATATAATTCGGATCGGATTAAGATTGCATTTTCTAGAATCCGAAATCCGAATCTGAAATGTGCTAAATCCGATCCGATCCGATCCGTGCACAGCCCTACTAATCATGGAATTTCCTACTGTATTTGAAATTGTACCATAAGTAGAACGCCTCTCCTATATAAAGGGGGTTCTAATCATTTTGTAATCATTACATTCACGCAGAACAGAGCAATATATTACATTTTCTCTCTTAAGCATTCAAAACTTTGTTGTAGGGGTGTTCAAAATCGATCTGAAACCGAAAATCGAACCGAAACCGAAGCTTAATGGCTTATTGGTATCGGGTTAACGGTTTAATGGACGGGGAACGGATTGAAATTTTTTTATTAACGGCTTATCGGTTTGGGGGCGGATTATTCAATTTTCTTAACGGATATATATATATATATATATATCAAATTCAACAAAGTTATCCACTCTATTACTAGGAGTTAGGTCATCGGCCAATGCTTATGCTATACGGATTGATGATATCGAATTAATGACACATTATTGGAAATTTTAGATCATGAATCTTTATTAGTTAACCAATGTATTCCCTTCTGTAATCAGAAGACAAATAATTACCCCCTAGCAAAATATATAAATCTCCAGCCCCCCACTCCACCAAAGAAGCAAAGCAACTAGTCTATTTTTTTTTTGTTTTCCCTTAGTTGTTGTGCGAGAAAATTGGTTATAAACATATCTGTCACAAGACAAAAAGATGGGATCGAGAGAAAATCAAAATTTGATGGCTTTAGTAGTTTAGTTGCAGTAGTGAGCATGATTTCAATAGGGGCAATGGCTCAATCCAACTGCATGAACGTGTTCTTTAGCATGTATTCATGCGTTAGCTATGTCACGGGAAGTTCAAAAATGAGGTGATTGGACATAAAATTTTGATTTCTGAATATGTATGCTAGGCTGTTAGCAAACAATTAATGCACACAATATAGATTGAATTAGGCCGATAAACCGCCTGATAACCGTCCGATAAGAGCTAAACTGATACCAATCCGCCCGATATCTTATCGGGTGGCTAGCGGATTAATACATTTAAAAGCCAATAACCGATAAGCTAAACCGTTAAGAGTAAATAACCGCCGAATCCGCCCGATAAGCAGCACTACTTTGTTGCTCAATTCATATTTTCAATACCATACTCATTTGGTTCGAGGGTGACCTAGCTCGAGGGCCAAAGCTGCATATCATATTTGGTTTGCTCTATTTTTATTTACATTCAATTTCTAATAACTATTTACATATTTCTCAGTTTGTGCCAAGTAAAATCACATATTCGTAAAACCACTTATAAATTTAATTATTATCTGATTTTAAGGGTAAACAATAATATTCTAAAATATCGTGAAAGATTCGATATTATCTAAAAATAAAGATTTCACTATTTCATTTCTTGATTTTGCTTCAATAATTCTGCTAATACTAGTGGGTCGAGTTGGAATAAACCCCTCTACAAGCATTTGATTGCTTTGTCGAGTTTGTTACAGCCTAGTTTGATTTTGACAAAATTTAAAGCACTCAATTTAATTTCATAATAGAAAATCAAGAAGGAAATACAATACGATGGATTATATTTGCGGGAAAGGTTGGAAACTGACAGAATGACCACACTTACAAGGAACTTAATCTCGTAATTGATTTTTTTTTTTTTTAATTACTAAACCTAATTCCCCCTCATTAAAATTTTTACAAGAACTTATCTACCGATATTGTTTATATCAAACCATAAACTTACATATGATACATACATTAAAACACTAAGTGCATGTGTTCTTCCACACAAGATTTATCACTTAGCCATAATTAATTAATACTTATATAATTGTTTGATCTTAATTTATGACTTAAGTATAATGAGTTGTATAGTCAGGGATGGATCAAGTGCAATAGGTATGTGTTCACGTGATCAATCCACTAATTGTTGTGTAGATCCTGCTTTTGTATAAATTTTTTTATTAATTTGTAAGAATATTTAGTTTGAAATTCGATTCCGACCATTACAATTATATTAATTTGCGATCTTATAGGAACCCATACACATGCACCAAAGATAAGTAGTACGTTAAGGGTGAGGCCTAATGCTCATTTCATGTTGGCTCAATATCTTCCGTGCTTATCTTACATTTGAATCCTCGATTTCACGTGAATTTCTCCAAAAGTTATTGCGTAAAATAGTGTTTAAACCCAAATTATATGTAACTTTTGTGGGCGTTTTCCCTCTTTTTCCTCTTTTTTTTTTTTTTTTGATGATACCTATTAACTACCAAGAAATAGGAAAGAGAATATCGCTAAAAGACAATAACTAATCACAAGATAAGATGCAAGGTCTTGCAAAGGACTTCAATTCTGCTAGTTAAGTTGCTTTTAGTAGTATACTAGTGTTAGTACCCGTGTGATGCGCGAATAATTTGATAAAATATTAATCTTATAAAATCATGATATAATATATTATATTATTTTAATAAATATTAGTTATATTTTATTATTTAATATAGTGTGCAGAAATATAACAAAATCTATAAAAACTCAAAAGATACACATCATATAGTAATAAATAAATTATTTGTTCCTTATTTATTCTTATTGTCCAATTAGCAAGTAGTCAATACTATATATTTACTTATATGATTTTTATTAACTTGTCAGTTGGCTTAATATTTTGATACTACTTCTCTTTTAATATAACATAGATATATATATATATATATATATATATATATATATATATATATATAT
>ML319853.1:73387-111306 GCA_005239505.1 Nicotiana paniculata
ATAATCTTACTTTTGAAATAAAATTATTTTTTTAAACGTATGGTATCCTGTACAAATTTTTTTAATTATCTAAATTTATTGATAGCTTTTTGAGTGTTTTTTTTTTAATCAATTCAAAATATAAATATCATAAAATTATCTTTATCCCCCTCTTTTTATACATTCTTTTGTACTGTAATATTTGATTAAATTTTTTTTTTATTTTACTGAAAATTTAAATAATATAATATTTTTTACTAAATTATAATTTTGAATTCATCAAATATATATATATATATATATATATATATATAAGCACTTTATTATTTTTATAAAAACCTACTAATATTTTAATAATTATTAATTTGTGTTATATATATAATATGCATCCTATATATAATATCATAATAGTATCATTATATTTTTGTTTTTTATTATAAATAATTATAAGATATCTATATTTATTAAATCAAATAGAATAACCAATTAAATCAAAATGTAAAATTCAAAATGTCTTTTAGTTAGAAAGGTAGTTTATTTTGTATTAACAATGCCACTTGATTTTTTGTAGTTATGCCACTTGACTTCAGGAGATTTGTTTTCCTTCTACTTTTAATTAATAGATAGATTGAATCAATTAATATGCATTGAACCTCCAATGGTAGAATTAAAATAAATAAATAAATAAATAAAAAGTGACTTCTCGTTAATTGATTAAATTTTTAAATAGGATGACTTAATATAGCAGAGCACAAGGATTTTTTGGTTTAATTCTTTACATACCTGTCAACACAATACTACGCTATTCTAACAGTACATACTTTTATATAACGTGATTCCACAATTTATAGAAGGGATATTTACCTATTTATACTATATTATAAACTTGTTTACCCTTCTTATATATAGAAGTTATCACTTAATTATATTAACATATTCAATTTTCCGTTTATATACAGAATAATGTGTTAAATTTCTTTCTCTCCCTCTTCTTCCTTCCCCAAATTCAAATAGGATAGTTATTTGCTGCAACATAAAAGTTTCACCAAACAGCTTCCAGTAAAATTCTAATAGTAAAATATATACATATGAATTTATTTGTATATATTTTGTAAAAAACTTTAATTAGTTTATGTAATTATGAAAACTTAAACAAAACCGGATAAATAAGTTTAAGATCTTGTATATATACGAAAAAGTCCCTTATAGAAATAACACAAACAAACTTTTTAACAAGCCAGCCCATGCAACGTACTAGTACAAGCAAATTATAGTCAGAACTCTCTACAATAGTTAAGTAATCAACGTGTATTTAGAGTAGATATTTAGTTGTGTTAATCCCCTAATTACATATATAAAACGTTTACCCTATCATCAGTGGAGGTTCTATGCTATACAAAGAGGGATATCTGGCAGCCATAAAATTAGGCAAAAATTTCATCTATAAATATATCCTCCTCCGTTTCAATTTACGTGAACTCATTTGACTGGACACAAAGTTAAAAAAAAAAGGCTTTTGAACTTGTGGTATAAAATAAGTCACATATATTTTATGTGGCTATAAATTATTGCACAAAGGTAAATTGTTTCCCAATAAGGAAATAAGTCATTCTTTTTGGCACAAACTAAAAAGGAAATAGGTTCAACAAAGGGCAGTAGTGGTTGGAAGCCGAGGTCGAAGCCGAGCACGACCCAGTGGCAAGGAGCTGTCAGGAGAGAGACCAATGCCGAAGTCGAGTAAAGAACAAAGGGCAGTAGTGGTTGGAATAGTCTTAAAATTGCGGTAACGAATATTTCATTTAATATTCCTCCAGCTGTACTTATTTAGGGTTTTCTAGGAATATCCCCTATAAATAAGAAGAGATAAGGAATAAAAAGGGATCTTCACTTTTCTAATAAGATCATCTTGTAAAGGGTTGACTATCAAGAATATACAAAAAACTTGTCTTGTCTCCTCTGTTTGATTCCATTGTCAAACATTCCTCTTTTACCCACAAGATCCAAGAATACGTTATCCATCTCCATAGTCTATTGTCACACGCCATTGTCAGAAGAAGGAATCATCCAACTCATTCAATATTTGGGTAACAAATTCCTTTTTATTGTATTTAATGCCATTTATCAAATTTATTGCATATTTTTATCCTCATATTTATTGATAATCATTGAGCATTAACTTGGTATTCATTGACTTGGGTTCGGTCCCATATCATTAGAATAATCAAACTTCAGATATAAGATTTATTACATTTAACAAGGATTCACCCATTACCTTCTTATTAAAATAGTTTAACAAAAAGGTTATTCACTTTTTGGTAAAACAATTTGGCGATGTCTATGGGGAGTTCCTAGTTAATTTTTTTTAGTTTCTCCTAGATCCAAGAAAGGAAAAACAACAACAACGACAAAGCTCTCTTTTTCTTGTCTGCACAAGCTAACAATGGCATAAAAAGGCGAGGAAAGCAGTGATGGGCGTCACTATTAACCTCCAAGGCACCATCAACGAGGTTGACAGAGAGGAAGAGGAGAACGTGACGTCGCGCACCTCACCCAGGAGAAGTGACTCACCTTCCCCTCATTGTAGTGTAACCGCTTCTCATGAGAAGGAGGCCTCTACGTCTGTGACGGTAGAAGCACCGTCGGCAGTGAAAAAATTATTGGAGGCGTGGCTGGCAAGTACTCTAAACAATATACTCGACAAACCTGCTCAACGGGTGAGTAGGAACATCGCACGAGTTGATATCACAACGACCATCAACGAGCAACACACCCCTCCCCCACCAGGTATCACTCACACTGTTGTTGATGCAGGTAACGACGCCTTCGCGGCTATCCTGAGGAAAATGGAATAAATGGAGAACGAGAATAAATCACTCCGCGGCCAAATGAGAGAACACCAAGAAAGGGTTGATAAGATACCGGGCGCCCCAAAACTTCTGCCAAAGCGAGACGTCGGATGGTTCGTAGAACAACCATACAGCGAGGAGGCAGCTCCACATGCCATACCCAAAACCTTCAAAATGCCACCATATTTAAAAATATACGACGACACAACGGACCCTGAATACCACATCATTCATTACATCATGGTAGTAAAAGTCAACGGCCTCTCAAAAGAACAGTTATTGTCGGTGTTGCTGAAGAATTTCGGCGAAACCCTAACAGGGGGAGCCTTAACATGGTACTCACAATTACCAGCACGTTCCATAGTAACATTCGAAGAAATGGCCGACAAGTTCGTCACCGCCCACGCCGGGGCCAAGAAAGCAGAAGCCAGGGTGAATGATATATTCGCCATCATACAATCGCCTGGCGAAGGGCTCAAGGACTTCCTCGCCCGGTTCAACAGAGTAAGAATGAGCCAGCCAAACATGTCAGAGGGAATGGCAGTAGCGGCTTTCCAGAATTGTTAAAAAGGAGCGGGTTGAGGGCGACTAGAAAACTATTAAGCAGACTCATGAAATACCCTCCCACCACTTGGGAAGAAATACACAACGTTTACTGTGCCGAGGTGAGAGCGGACAAGGACGACCTGAACGGTCTAACTCAATGGTTAACAACAGTCCAAATGGAATCGAGGAAGGATCACTGGAATGACAGCCGAAGAGATCACGTAGGTCCACGCCTCAATCACGAAAGGAACCAACCGTACATCAGAACGGCATCCTACTACCTCCCCGCCAAGACGAGGCCCATCTAGGCCTCAGACGGGAACCCACCGAAATGAAAGAGGTATGCCTTTACTTTTATCTTCTCACAACTTTTGTGTTTCTCCTTCAGAAATAGTTTACGCCCTAGAGAAGCTCGGCCCCAAGGTGAAATGATCACAAAAGATGAAGTGAGATCCAAACTCCAGATAGTCGAATGCCCTTTGCGAGTTCCATCAGGAACGGGGCCATAAGACCGAGGATTGTATAGCCCTACGGCAAGAGGTAGTGAACATGCTCCACCAAGGACATTTAAGGGAGCTGATGAGCGACCGAGGAAGAGCCAATTTTTCCTATGGACGAGAACAACACCAAGGCCCCCCAAAGCCACCCTCCCCCGCCCGCACCATCCAAATGATCATTGGCGGAGGCGACGAAGCAACAATCAACCATGTGAAGTTCACCACCACCCACAAATTGAAGCGGTTGATCACCCATGAACACTATGACGACCTCGAAGAAAGTATCATCTTCGATAAGTCGGATACCCACGGTTTGACCTTTCCTCATTTCGACGCCCTTGTCATTACTTTACGAATTTCAGATATCGATGTAAAAAGGATCATGGTAGATGACGGGAGCGGCGTGTGTATTATCCACCCCAGATTTCTCACACAAATAAGACTTGAGGATAAGATAGTACCACGCTGCGTAACACTAACAAGATTTAACAATGCAGTTGAACGGACCTCCAGAGAGATAACATTGCCCGTTCTGGCCGGGGGCGTCACCTTGGAAACAACATTCCACTTCATGAATCAAGACACAACATACAACGCCATTATAGGGCGACCCTGGATACACGCCATGAGGGCCATCCCGTCCATCTTATATCAGGTCATCAAGTTCCCTAACCCATAGGGAGTATTCAGCATCCGCGGTGAATAACCCACAACTCAAGAATGTTACTGCATTGCCAAAGACTGCAGATATACTCAACACTTAAAAGGCGGGGGCTCATGAGCATAGCAATTAGCGAAGTCAGGGCCCGAGTCCAACGAACAATAGGACGTCATCAAAGACCTCGACATCGTGGAAGCCACAGGATCAACAGTGGAAGACCTCGATCCCGTTCAACTGGACAGAAGCGACCACAACAAAAAAGCTTACATCGGCCACAAACTCACAAAACCAGGTAAATTCCATAAATTTCTAACTGTTAAGGCAAATTTGTTTGTTTTCTCCCACGCAGATATGCTAGGTATCCCAAAAGGCATTGGACCACACAAACTGAACGTCGATCCGCTCTACCCATCGGGACGGCAAATCAGAAGAAAGTTCAATGTCGCAATCAATAATGCCGTCCGCGAAGAGGTAGAAAAATTGCTCGCCAACGGTTCCGTTCGAGAGTCGAAGTACCCCCAATGTGTCGCCAACGTGGTCATGGTGAAAAATAAAAATGGGAAATGGCGCATGTGCGTGGACTTCACGAACCTAAACAAGGCCTGCCCGAAAGACTCCTTCTCGTTGCCTCACATTGATCAGCTCATACACGCAACAGCCGGACACGAGTTATTAAGTTTCTTGGACGCCTACTCAGGCTACAACCAAATCCTCATGGAGGAGGAGGATCAGGAAAAGACCACATTCATCACCCACTAAGGGACATACTGCTACAGAGTTATGTCCTTCGGGTTGAAAAATGCGAGGACGGCCTATCAGAGGTTGGTAACCACGATGTTCAAAGAATAACTCAGCAAAACGATGGAAGTGTATATAGAAGACATGTTGGTCAAGTAAAAAAGGAAAGAGGACCACATCGACCACCTGAAGGAAGCTTTCGACATACTTAGGATACGACATGAAGCTGAACTCCGAGAAGTGCGCCTTCGGCGTGACCTCTGGAAAGTTTCTCGGATTTTTGGTGTTGTAGAGAGGCATTGAGGTCAATCCCGACCAAATCAAGGCTATAGAGGGAATACCTGAAAATATGACCAGCAAGAAACAAGTGCAGAAGCTGACTCGCTGTATAGCCGCCCTGTCAAGGTTCATCTCACAATCCTCTGACAGATGCAACAGGTTTTTCAACGTACTCAAGAAGGACAACGAACTCCAGTGGAATTCCAAGTGCGTTAATGCCTTAAGAAAATTAAAGAAATACTTGTCCTCGCCTCCGCTACTCGCTAAAACAGAACCAGGCGAATGTCTCTTAATCTACCTGGCCGTATCCGATGTTGCAGTAAGCGCAGTCTTGGTCCGTGAAAACAAAGGTACGCAATTTCCAATCTACTACATCAACAAAACCATGGTTTATGTCGAAACTTTATATGCCCACCTCGAAAAGCTGGCCCTGACATTACTCGTAGCTTCACAAAATTTTAGACCCTATTTCCAATGTCATCCCATCTCAGTGGTCACGACCTTCCCCCTAAGAAGCATCCTACATAAACTCGAGTTGTCGGGTAGATTGACTACGTGGGCCATCGAATTAAGAGAGCATGATATAACATATCAGCCGTGAATAACGATAAAGTCGCAAGTACTCGCTGACTTCGTCACCGACTTCAGCGCCAAAATAATGCCTGAGGTTGAACAGGAAGCCTCTAGCACTTCCCCCAAGTTACTCGACCTATGGGTTCTGTACACCGATGGCGCCTCCAACGCATCAGGATCCATACTGGGACTCGTACTCGAGGTCCCGACAGGCGAGGTCATCTGCCAGTCCATACAGTGTCCCGATATGACTAACAATGAGGTCGAGTATGAGGCCGTAATTGCAGGACTGAAACTAGCTCTCAAATATGGATCACGTCGAGTCATCCTACGATGTGACTCACAACTCGTCGTCAACCAAGTCATGGGACTTTCCAAATAAAAGAACAGAGGCTACAAAAATATCAGGCCGAGATTCGCAAGCTACTACCCGAGTTCGACGAATGCCAACTCGACCAGACACCTCGAGAAAAAACATTGAGGCAGACGGCCTCTCCAAATTAGCAGCAGCTACCAAGAACATAAGCGGAAAAGAAAATGTGGTCACCCTCCTCCATTCGTCAATAAACCAAATTGAGGTACGCGTTATAAACATGACTTAGGATTGGTGCAATCGTATTATGTCATATTTGCAGGACGAAGTGCTCCCGTCCGACAAAAAAGAAGCCAAGAAGCTTCGAATGCAGGCGACCAGATACAGCATCATCGACCATGACTTATACAAAAGAACATTTGGCGGTCCCTTGGCGAAATGCCTGGGACCAAACCAAACTAGGCGCGTCCTCGAAGAAGTACACGAGGGCCACTATGGAGCCCATACCAGCAATTGAGCCCTCGTTAGATGCCTCATACGAGCAGGTTATTACTGGCCCACCATGAAAAAGGAGGCTGCCGACTTTGTTAGAAAATGCGAGCAATGCCAAAAATATGCTCCAATGATTCACCAAGCGGGCGAGCACCTCCACTCAGTCACCTCGCCTTGGCCATTCATCAAATGGGGAATGGACATCGTCGGACCCCTTCCAGCGGGACGAGGTAATGTACGATTTATTTTGGTTTTAACTGACTATTTTTTCAAGTGGGTAGAAGCAGGTGCGTTCGCCCAAATACGCGAATAGGAAGTTATCACATTCATATGGAGGAACATCATATGCCGCTTCGGCATCCCAAAGAAATCAATTGTGACAACGGACCCCAGTTCACTAGAAAGAAAATTGTCAAATTCTTCGAGAAATGGCACATCAAGAGAATACTCTCCATGCCATATTATACCGCAGGCAACGGTCAGGCGGAATCCTCCAACAAAACAATACTGAACATCATGAAGAAGAAGCTTGAGGACGCTAAGGGAGTGTGGCCGGAACTGCTACCGGAGTGCTATGGGCATACCACACCACGCCAAAAACAAACATAGGAGAAACGCCATATTCACTAGTCTATGGGACTAATATAGTGATATCGGTCGAAATCGGTGAACCAAGTTTGAGATACTCCAACGAGAGCGGACCAAGTAACGATGAGAGCAGAAAGCAAGACCTCGACGAAATCGACGAGCGGAGAGACATGGCCTACATAAGAATGATAGCTCAAAAACAGCAAGCAGAACGGTAATACAACAAAAAAGCCAAAGTCATGCCACTGAAGGTCGGGGACTATGTACTCAAAGCCAAAACACAAGCGAGCAAAGACCACGAGAAGGCAAACTGGGAACCAATTGGGACGGGACATACAAAATCACGGTGGTGGAAAACAAAGGGTCATTCCAACTAGAAACAATGCAGGGAAAACTACTACCAAACAATTGGAACGTCGCCCACCTCAGATACTTCAACTTCTGGAGACGGATGTCCTCCAAATCGTACTATTTTTCCCTCACCCGAGTTTTGTCCTAATTGGGTTTTCTCGGGGAGGTTTTTAATGAGGCGACAAATAGGGCGTCTCGAAGTTTAAGTGTTAAGTTCATCGCTCAGCCTATTGACTATTTCTCCAGGCTGAACGATGAAGGGACTAGATAGACTAGGACTTCTCGAATGTATCTACGAACTGAACAGAAACATGCAATATTCTCCAATGAATGAATAAACAAATATGTACATGATATTCTTACACAACTCCGCCAAGTTTACACATCACGCCAGCATAGAGAAAATACATTCGACCTCGTTCGAGTAAACACAAAAAATACATTCGACCTCGTTCGAATTATTTTTCAAGTCTACATTCGACCTCGTTTGAATCGACTTACATTCGACCGCGTTCGAGTAAACACAAAAAATACATTCGACCTCATTCAAATTATTTTCCAAGTCTACATTCAACCTCGTTCGAATCGACTTACATTCGACCTCGTTCGAGTACACAAAAAAAATACATTTGACCTCATTCGAACTATTTCCAAGTCTACATTCGACTTCGTTCGAATCGACTTACATTCGACCTCATTCGAATCGACTTACATTTGACCTCGTTTGAATAAACACATAGAAGACATTCGACCTTGTTCGAATTAACTTACATTAGACCTTGCTCGAATTAGCTTACATTCTACCTCGTTCGAATCGACTTACATTTGACCTCGTTCGAATCGACTTACATTCGACCTTGTTCGAATAAGCACAGAGAATACATTCAAACTTGTTTGAATTAACTTACATTCGACCTCGCTTGAATTAACTTACATTCGACCTTGCTAGAATTAACTTACATTCGACCGCGTTCGATTAAACACATGAAATGCAAATTCGACCTCGCTCGAATTATTTTCCAAGTCTACACTCGACCTCGTTCAAGTCGACTTACATTCGACCTTGTTCGAATTAACTTACATTCAGCCGCATTCGAATTAACAAAGGAAATGTACATTTGATCTCGCTCGAATTATTTTCTAAGTCTACATTCGACCCTGTTCGAATCGGTCTACATTCGACCTCATTCGAATCGATCTACATTCGACCTCGTTTGAATCGATCAACATGCGACCTCGTTCGAATCAACTTACGTTCGACCGACCGAAAGTCAGAAACTTTTTCACAAAAGAAGATACTCACGGAAAAGCAAAAAGAAAGAAGAGCCGAAAATACACAGCAAAAGACAACTATTTCATTTCAATCATTCCAATCCAATACATCTTACAAAGAGCTTAAAAGACGCCCCTACAAAAAAGAAAACAACAAAACACAAAAAACAAAAACCAAGTACAATGACTTCACACCGTATCGTCCCCCCATCACCGACATGCTCATCGTCGTACCAAGGGTCGGAGGCAAGCCCGTCTAAGGCATCTTCATCGTCGTCCCCACCAGGCGTACCGGGATCATAATCACAGGCGTCACGGGCTGCACGTGCCTTGACACGAACATCCTCGAACTTCGCCTTAGAAATCTTTTCGGCCGTCTTCATAGCCCTGTATATGTCAAGTTGGGCCTTAGCGCAAACCTACATTTCATACAACTCCCACGACACACTGGGATCGTCAGAAGTATGAGAAGCGACTGCCTGGCAAAATGCGGGCACCGGAGCCTTCGCCTTCTTGTAAGCTCGCCGATATGGAACAAAAAAGAAATTATGTTAAAAGACGACAACAGATGACGATAAGCCATAACGAAGACAAAAGGGACGTGAAATTGAGAATCAGACTTACTAGTCGAAGGATTGGGCCCAAACCGCTTATTAAAGGACGCCCAGTCGCGAATTCCCCTAGTATAATGTAATACACGAGTTACCTAGTCTTCAATGTCAAAAACCAGGGAAGGTGGACGCCTCTCAGCTGAAAGTGAAAAGACCTGAACGAAGTCAAAAACAAAAAAAAAAGGGATAAACAAAACATATTACTGATGGTGAAAGACCCTTACAATTGAAGCTCCACTGCTCGGGGAACCTGGCTGGGTCCGCCACTACGTGCTCGGTTCTGACAAAGAAGTAGTTGCACCAGACCGGACAGTTTGCTTTGTCATCTATCCCCGCCACTAGTCCTTTAGTCCCACGGTGGCGAAGATGAATCAGCGTGCCCCTCTAAAAACTAGGTGAGAAAAGGTGCAGCAGGTGACAGATGGAGACCTCGCAACTGGCCAACTCTGTGAACTTCGCCAACATTAGAAAGATTTTATACAAGTAAGGGAAAAGTTGCACCAGGCAGACGCCGTAGAAGCGGCAGAACTCCTCAGCTAATCGAGGAAGAGGAAGAGGAAGAGAGTAACCCACCAAAAACGGGTAGGAGTAGAAAGCACAATATCCAGGCCGGTGGACTTGTATCACATCGTTTCTTGCCGAAACAATATCAATATGGGCAGGGATACGGAATTTAGACCGGAGATAGGTATTTGCTTCGGCCCACCCATATCAGGGGTGGGCTCTTTGGGGAAATCATTTTTGATCGACGGATTCCGAGGAACAACCTCTTCCACGGTGGGAAAACTTTCGTCTTCCACAACCGTGGGCTCACCGCCACCGGAAGGCATGGACACTGATAATGGGGTGGCATCGGAGACTCTGTCAGAAGTGTGAGTAGAGTTTGTCATTTTTGCAGTAACGTGTATACAATGGAGCCGGAAAGAGAGAGTATCGACGAGAGAAAAAATCAGAAGCTGGAGCTAAAAAGCAGAAGGAAATAGGAAATAAGGATTAGAAAAGAAGTAACAAGCAAGTTGCAAATGGAATATGAAGTGCGAAAGTTTCGTTAATGAATCCCCCTTCCCCTATTTATAGGATATTGTGACGCCCAAATCGATACAAGGAACCGTCAGTGACCCCAAAATCAAAGTGACAGAGGGTCTGGAAACAACGCATTGCATCGGGAAGATGCATAATGATGATGCGCGTGGCCATGACATCATCATATGTCAGTCACACCAACCACGGCCCTTGAGGCAACACCTCACCAGTTCGATATCGACCAATTCATCTCAGCCACCACGACGGAATCTCTTTTGACCGGATGCAGATAAAATCCGCTCATCGAGGACATCCAAGAGGACGACCTCAATAAGCGGAGGGACTAACTATATGGGTCAAAAATAAGTCGAGTTTAGTGAATGCAAACAGACGAGCTATGGCCGAGGTCGAAGCCGAGCACAACCCAATGGCGAGGAGCTGCCAGGAGAAAGACCAATGACGAGGTCGAACAAAGGGCAATGGTGGTTAGAATAGTCTTAAAATTGCGATAAGGAATATTCCATTGAATATTACTCCAGTTGTACTTTTTTAGGGTTTTCTAGGAATATTCCCTATAATAAGAAGAGATAAAGAATAAAAGGGGATCTTCACTTTTCTGATAAGAACATCTTGTAAAGGGTTGACTATCAAGAATATACAAAAAGTTTGTCTTGTCTCCTCTGTTTGATTCCATTGTCAAACATTTCTCTTTTACTCACAAGATCCAAGAATACGTTATCCATCTTCATAGTCTATTGTCACACGCTATTGTCAGAAGACGGAATCATCCAACTCATTCAACATTTGGGTGACAATTCCTTCTTATTACATTTAATGTCATTTATCACATTTATTGCATATTTTTATCCTCATATTTATTGAAAATCATTGAGCATTAACTTGGTATTCATTGACTTGGATTCGGTCCCATATTATTAAATAATCAAACTTCATATCTAAGATTTATTACATTTAACTAGGATTCACCCATTACCTTCTTATTAGAATAGTTTAACAAAAAAGTTATTAACTTTTTAGTAATACACACCCTATACACAAAATAGATTTTTGTTGAATCTAAAAATACATCCACGACCTTCAAATCTTGGGTACTCTTCTAACCATCAAGTTACAAAACTTAGCTAAAGTATAACTTACCTAGAAAGGAACGTGTAGGCAAAAAGTTAAATATTAATATTGCTAATTAAATCACCGCTGAATTGACTGGCATGTTTGATTGATTAGATGAATATAGTAATATACAAGCTTGTGCCCCGTGATTAATTAATGTTATTGGCACAAGTTATCAAGTAGATCATGTTAGTTACTATATCCTTCTGTCTACATGATTTGTATTAAATGTAAGATTATGTTTTATTCACTTTTAATCACCCTTTTTTTTTATTTGATTTTCCTAGGGAAGCAATTTTTCTTACTATAGAGGAATAATTTCTAGAACAACTTGACGTAAAAACAAGATTGAACCACATCTCTGATTCTGTATTAAGATATTATTGATATTCCAATTCCCTATATTCACACAAAGATGTGCCCACTGCCCATTTCTTCAGAGATCTCCTGCTTTGTTGTAACAGAGCATGATAGCATGAAAGACCATTCATTTTCAGTATTGGAACTGTGAAACTGTTGATAGACACTTTCCTCTCTCTTTTCCCCTCTCAGTACGAAGGGGGGAAAGGGGGTTTGGTTGGNGGGAGGGGAGGCGGGAGGGTGGGAGGTACGAAAAAAAAATTTGTTACTGGCCTATTTGCAGGTTACGATTTTTTGGCGAGGGAAATTTTATTGAATCCCTTGCCTCCTTTTAGCTTCGTTTCCGATACCTCTAATTAAAGATAGAAAAATTTATATTCATCCAACTGTACTCTTTAACGGTAAATAACATATAACACGAGAGCAACAATCATATTTTCATTACCTCAAATTCGAAATATCTAATTAATGGTGAATAATTCGTACATCCCACCATACTATTTGAAAGCGGATATACAGCATGAGAGGCACAACCTTATCCCCAACAATGATAATAATAATAATATATTTAGAGTAATCTCACAAATAAAATCTAACAAAATAAAAATACATAAATTTTATTTCTATATTATATAAGATAAAAAGATTTTTTTTCGATAGATGTTCGGGTCAAGAACGTATTTCCGTAACCTCAATTAACGCCAGTGATGGGAGTAAAACCATAGGAAAACTAAAAGGAATTTTTTCAAAGAAGTGGGACCAAAGGAACATCATAAGTCACATGGGCAAAGAGAAAGATAAATTTGTTAAGATGATATCAATCTTCTATTTCATTAACATATCACATTTACTCTATGACTCCTCTCTTTCCTTTTGCCTATTATTATATAAATCCACAAAAACCCCTAACAGTTACTCTTGCCAAGGCCAAACTCAGGCTTCACACTCTTCATTCTTTCCCCTTTAGCTAGCAAAAACCATGAAATTTTTCTCTTCTTCCCCATTATTCCATTTCTTGCTATTCTTAACAATATGCATTTCTTGTGTAAATTTAGTGTACACAACTCCAGTCAAGATTGGTAAAGGCTATAGATTAATAGCCATTGAAGAATCACCAGATGGTGGCCTCATTGGTCACCTCAAAGTCAAGAAAAAGAACAATATTTATGGCCCTGATATTCCTCACTTGCAGCTCTATGTCAAGTAAGTATTCAAACACTTATCATTCTTCTTGTTTTGTTCTATAACCAAGAAATATTCGAGAGTTTATGAGTTCTGAACTTGTCATTAGCTCATAATTCTTCTTAATTAAGGTGTTCGCAACTAAATATTTGGGTATTTTTAATGAATGTCAAAATGCAAATACATGGTAGGATATAAGCAAAAGCTACTTGATTCGCTCCGAATGCAAACTCGTTGCTCAATCATTAGCTCCACCCATGTTCAAGGCTTGATGAAAGATGGGCTTGTTCTTCTAATCTTTTCTACTTAAATATCATTCTTTTTGCTTATATTTTTCTGATTATACACCTAATTATTGATAAAGAGACAGTCTTGAAGTAATGCAAGTAAAACTGGTTATAATAGACCCTTTTTCGGATGTACGGGGAACTTAGTATACTCCTAATTCTTGATAAAGTTGAATCTTTATGCACCAATTCTTGATAAAGAGCCGTGAAAACTGTTTCTGGTAAAAATACAGTATAAATCTACATACAATATACCTTGTGGTCCGGACTTTTCTCGGACCTCGCGTATAGCGAAAGCTTAGTGCACCAGACTACTCTTTATACACCCAATTCTTGATAAAAATTGAGTCTTTATGCACTAATTCTTGGTAAAAATTGAATCTTTATGCAAATTTTTGTGTTTTTTTTTTTACAGGCATGAGACAGATAATCGGTTGAGGATTCAAATAACAGATGCAACGAAGGAAAGATGGGAAGTTCCATACAATTTATTACCAAGGGAAAAAGCTCCATTATTGAAACAAACAATTGGTGTTTCAAGAAAGAGTAATCCATTTCCATTAGGAGCCTCAGAATATTCAGGGAATGAATTAATTTTCAGCTTTACCACTGACCCTTTCGGTTTTTCTGTGAAAAGAAAATCAAATGGAAAAACCCTTTTCAATTCAAGTTCAGATGATTCAGACCCATATAATAATTTGGTATTTAAAGACCAATATCTTGAAATATCAACAAAATTACCCAAAGATGCTTCTTTATATGGGTTAGGTGAAAATACACAACCCCATGGTATTAAAATTTACCCAAATGACCCTTACACTTTATACACAACAGATCAATCAGCAATTAATTTGAATATGGATTTGTATGGTTCACATCCAATGTATATGGATTTAAGGAATTTGAATGGTGAAGGTTATGCACATGCAGTTTTATTACTAAATAGTAATGGAATGGATGTGTTTTACAGAGGGAATTCTTTGACATATAAAGTGATTGGGGGTATTTTGGACTTTTACTTCTTTGCTGGTCCCACACCTCTTGCTGTTGTTGATCAATATACTGAATTTATAGGCAGACCTGCTCCTATGCCCTATTGGTCCCTTGGTAAGTTTTCTTGTAAATTCTTGTGTTATCTTTTTCATTTCAATTAATGGCATTAATTGTGATATTTGTTGATGTATTTAGTTTTTGGTTGGTATGGTTTCAACTAAATTTGTATGTATGAGTAGGGGCCTGAGTATATGCTGTTAAAGTTGGTAAAAAAAGGTAGCATTTAAAGTTGAAGTAGGTAAAAGAGTAATTGGAGGTTAACATTTTAGACAGTGGGGAGCTAGGATTTTCGTTAAGGGGAGTCAATTTAAAAAAAAAAAAACTCGTTAAGAAATCAAGAGGTGTCACTATATAGTATATATACATATTTTAGAAAATATTACCGAACTATTCAGTATAATTTTCCGACTAACCGATACCTCTTTGGGTGCATGTGGCTCCGCCACATTATTTAGACATATATTAGGTTTGAGTTACTAGGGTTATACAATTTCGAATATTGTAAATGTGGTATATATAGCATCCGTTGGAATTTAATACACAATTATTTATTATTATAGGTCAATCAACTTAATGAAAAAATGTATACTTTCTTGGGCACATAATTTAATCTCTTACATAACATAGCCTAATGTAAAGTGGCTTAGTGTGAAACTAATTCTACATGAACCATTTAAGTCTAACCTCCAATATTTTTTGGTTATAAAGCCAATAGACACGTTGGACAGAATTACATGATATCTTATAAAAATGAAACAACAATAACATATTTAGTGTATTCTTACAAGTAAAGTTCGGAGAAATAATGTGTACGCATAATCTTATCCTTACTTCGAGCATGTAAAGGTTATTTCTGATAACTCTCGGCTCAAAGTACGCATAATCACAACAGTAAAAAAATAATATAATAATGAAAAAGTTATAAAAAAAAATAGTAACATTTTACTGATAAGAGATAATAGATATTTTACAAATATTATTAAGATCCGCGTAAGTTGACTCGAAAACCACGATTATAAAGAAAAAGCCAATAGACATGTGGGTGGTCGAGGATAAGTCCACCTCTTTGGTTTGAGCTTACATTTGAGGTAGTAGGAAGTTAGAATCCCGTGACTTGTCTTTCAATAATAATATCTATTTCTTTTGGCGGTACATACGTTAGGAGATTTGTACAAGGGACAAAATTAGGATAGCAATTGTTACATTGTGGACCATCTCAATAATTGATAAATTTACGAAGAATTCTTTTTAATTTCATAAAAATAAAAAAAAACTCACACTCAGTTTACGTATGAAAAAATTGTATATTATATATATTAATTGATTTGATATAAATTTATATGTGAATAAGTATTTTTGACTCTTTGAAAGATCACATCTTTTTCTCTATTCGGACATGGGAGTTGAAGCAGTAGTTAATACATGTGACCTTTTTACTAGGAGGATGATAATTTATTTTATTTTTCTTTATATGATTTAACTATAATTTTATATTTAAACCTAGGATATTAATAATAACTGATGAAATTTATTTGGAGGATTAGAGGAAAAAAAGAAAAGCAATATGATTTTTAATAATTACACTTGAAAATGATTGCCACAATCAAATGATTGAGTAGATAAACAAATCTTGTATGATGTGGACTACTATTATCTTTTACTTAAAATCTTTTTTCTGCCTTTAGTTGGCTAATCATCATTATACACATCATTAGATAGAATTTTTTGCTTAATCTTTTCAGATAAGTACCTTAAATTACTAATTTTTTTTTTGTTTTTTTTGTCTACGTTCATATTCTGATAGGGCAAGGTGGTAGGTATTGATTAAAATGTGTCATGAATTTTTTGTACTATAGTATCAAATGAAATTACTGATATTTATTAGTTGGTGGACTGGTCCAGTAGTACTGATTTCTTCTTGTCATCACTGCTATTTTCCTTTCTAGTCTCTTTTATTTCTGAAAAGTGAAAATCACTTTTTTGACTTTAAAAAAAAAAAAAAAAAAAAACTTTGATTCTCTCACTCCCTGTTTTTCTCATAGAAAAAATCTTTAGGCCCACAGGAAAAGGATACACCAAAACTTCACATTTTTAGCGTTTTTGCTTTAGGGGGCCTCTGTTGTGGCTACTTTTTAAATTTTGTCCCCCTTAGTTCAGTGTTCTAAATATATCTGAAAAATAAAAATAAAAATTATTGAACTATTTTTAAGTGCCAAATTTATTCCCCTAGGCTATTGTAGGAATTTAGATTACTAATTGACATTGCTAGTGTAGTTTAACGTAAAAATAGCACGGATAGCCAGTTTTCGGACGGGTCATCCAAAAATAATTAGCGTTTCCAAAGTCATTGAAAAATAACCACTATTTTACCGCAACACGGAAAGTTCCAGCATAATATACTGGAGATCGGTGCACTTGTGTATGAACTTCCAGCATATTATGTTGGAACTCTAACACGCGGAAAGTTTCAGTATAATATATTCGAGTGCTCCAATCTCCAGTATATTATGCTGGACCGGTATATTATACTGGAATATTTTTCGGATTTTGAACAGTGTTTTCGTTCAGATTTATCTTACATGAAAAGTGATTAAATTTCGATTACTTTTGAAATTGTGGCTATTTTTGAATGACCACTTATAAATCTGGCTATTTTTAAATTTCTCACTGCATTATCAATGCTGTCTAACATGTAATACCAGGTTAGTTATTGTTTTTACCCGATTACTAATCAACATGTTCACGAGAGATTTACTTGTAATTATTTTATAATTAACTTAATTGCCATATTGCATAGACTCTCTAAATATGATATCTTACCTTTGTCGAATCGTCCATATTTTTGGAAAGTCCGATATGCACCCATTTTTAAAAAGTTCGAGCAACATAGCTTGATTGTATAAATAATATTTAAGTTAAGTCCTTTTGATTTTACTCAGGAAAAACGGTACTCCTTAATTAGCTGGTCCTGCCAGAAAACAACATCTGTCCTACAAGAACGCACATTTCGATCATTGTGTGATGCTGTAGTGGTAGTAGGTGTAATCTTCCCTACATAGGTGTAAATTTGAGCAATCACATCAAATTTTAATCACAATGTTAAACTTTAACTTTTCTTAATTATGGCCCCTTTGATAGAAACCTTAGATTAGTGGTACTGATATTATCTTTTTTCGTCTTCTTGAGCGGAGGGTCTTTCGAAAATAACTTTTTTACTCCTCGGGTAGGGGTAAGATCCACGTACACACTATCATTTTCAAATTCCACTAGTAAAATTTTACTGGGTCGTTGTTGTTGATAGAAACTTTAGAGTGGTAATACTGTCAGCAGTTGTACAAACAACTTGATACTCAATAATGCATATTTGATATACCATAAACTGTCCTTTGGACATTTGACTTGATTTGTTGTGCTTCTGTTGGACAAGTGTTCTTGGTTTTTAGTGGTTTCTTGTCATGCAAATTGTACAAAACTGTTACTGCTTGTACTAGAACTTGATGAAATTCTAGACATTTAACTAAAAGGTTCTTGAAATTATATCAAAATATGTGGTTTCCATCTCATGGTTGAATAAGGGAATCTAAGATGATAAGCTATGTTGCTCGGACTCTCCAAAAATGTGGTTGGATATGTGTCGGATCCTCCAAAAGTAGTGCATTTATGAAGCATACGACGCGATTGCGGTTACATTTTGGAGAGTCCGCACAACATAGATGATGTGGTACTCGATACCTGCTAGCAGTGGGAGGTGTAAGGGAATCTATGATGATGAGTTACTCGATACCTGCTAGTGGTTGGAGGTAGCAGGTATGCTGTGAAATAGTTGATGTGTGTGTCCAGACATAATCGTTTGTGACACCCTAGAGAATCTCACATCAACAAAACACATGGGAGAGATGCTGGATATATAAGTAAACACGCCTTACACCCTAGTGACGCGTTTTAAAGCCGTGGCGGCTTAGGCACAGAGCGGACAATATCACTATGGACGGGGACTTTCAAAACATACTAAATTACTGCTAAAATTGGATTGTACTATGGTGTTTGCAAAATGTTTGTATTCGAGATTCATGGCCTAATTCAATATTTCCTGTTGCTACAGGTTTCCATCAATGCAGATGGGGTTACCACAATTTATCTGTAATTGAAGATGTTATTGCCAATTACAAGAAAGCAAAGATCCCTCTTGATGTGATATGGAATGATGATGATCACATGGATGGGAAGAAGGATTTCACTCTCAACCCTGTCAACTACCCTGGCCCAAAGTTGAGGGCATTCTTGGAAAAAATCCACGCCGAAGGCATGCATTATATTGTGATTAATGATCCTGGAATTGGAGTTAACAAAAGTTATGGTGTTTATCAAAGAGGTATTGCCAATGATGTTTTCATCAAATATCAAGGCAAGCCATTTTTAGCACAAGTCTGGCCTGGTGCGGTTCATTTCCCTGACTTCCTCAACCCTAAAACGGTTGAATGGTGGGGTGATGAAATTCGACGATTCCATGAACTTGCTCCTATAGATGGCCTTTGGATTGATATGAACGAAGTTTCCAACTTCTGCACTGGTTTGTGCACGATCCCGGAAGGTAGGATATGTCCTAATGGCACAGGTCCGGGTTGGATTTGTTGCCTGGATTGCAAGAATGTAACGAGCACAAAGTGGGATGATCCGCCTTATAAGATAAACGCTTCTGGAATTCAAGCTCCAATTGGTTACAAAACGATTGCCACTAGTGCAACTCACTACAATGGAGTTAGGGAATACGATGCTCATAGTCTTTATGGTTTCTCTGAGACTATTGCAACTCATAAGGGTCTTCAAGCGTTAGAAGGCAAACGTCCGTTCATATTGTCTCGTGCTACGTTTGTTGGCTCGGGCCATTATGCTGCACATTGGACAGGGGATAACAAAGGAACTTGGGAAGATTTGAGGTATTCAATCTCTACAGTCTTGAATTTTGGTATATTTGGTGTTCCAATGGTTGGTTCAGACATATGTGGATTTTATCCGGCTCCTACTGAGGAGCTATGCAACCGTTGGATTGAAGTTGGCGCGTTCTATCCTTTCTCAAGGGATCACGCGAATTACTACTCGCCAAGACAGGAACTTTACCAATGGAAAAGTGTGGCTGAATCTGCTCGTAACGCTTTAGGTATGAGATATAAATTGCTACCATATTTCTACACCTTGAACTATGAAGCACACACTACTGGTGCACCAATTGTTCGTCCACTGTTCTTCTCGTTCCCGAACATCCCAAAGCTTTACGAGCTGAGTACTCAATTCTTGATCGGAAGCAGTGTCATGGTTTCTCCGGTGCTAGAACGAGGTAAAACTGAGGTGAAAGCACTGTTTCCTCCGGGCACTTGGTATAGTTTATTCGATATGTCACAGGCTGTTGTCACAAAAGAACCGCACTACCTCACACTCGATGCACCATTGCACGTAGTCAACGTGCATTTGTACCAAAACTCCATAATACCAATGCAGCGCGGTGGGATGATAACAAAAGAAGCAAGAATGACACCTTTTACTATCGTCGTAGCCTTCCCAATAGGAGCATCGGAAGGGGAAGCTAAAGGAAAGCTTTTCCTCGACGAGGATGAGCTACCAGAGATGAAGCTAGGAAATGGACAGTCAACATATATCGAATTCTATGCAAAGACCAGCAATGGAACAGTGAAGATTTGGTCTGAAGTACAAGAGAGCAAATACGCGATGGATAAAGGTTGGTATATTGAGAAGGTTAGGGTGTTAGGTTTGGATCGAATGGGAGGTGCATTTGAAATTCTAGTAGATGGAACTCAAGTTACAGATACGTCGAACGTGCAGTTTAGTACAGAAGAACACAAGTATATCGACAAACTCGAGGAGGGAGGTGATAAGAGGAAGAGTATGATGGTAGATATTCAAGGACTAGAATTACCAGTTGGGCAAAACTTTGTTATGTCCTGGAAAATGGGGATTTCATCTTGAGAATAACTTTAGTTGTGTGGATATATTGCCTATGTTATATTTAAGTAGTGATATGGTTCTTGAATGAAAAAGGAGATTGAGTTTAAAATGAGCTCTTCCTTTTTCATACAAAACAAATAGGCAAACAGATTCAAGTGTATTATTAATTTATGCATTCTGTAATAGTTACTTCTTTCTGCTTTTCACAAATTCAATCAAAGTGTTTTTAGCAATGTTTGCATCCATTGAATGCACTGTGATGTTGCATACATTTGGAGTCCATAAGGGGCGGAGCTAGAGTGCCGAGAGTAGGTTTGGCCGAACCTAGTAGTTTTGGTTCGAAATCTATGTTTGTATTAAATTTTTTCTTTAAATATGTACCCATTAACTTAAAACGATTAAAATTCTGGACTCATAAACTTGAATTTCTGGCTACGCTTATAGAGTCCATTGATTGTAATTCTAGATCAGCCTCTTCTGCAGCAACTAGCAAAGTTTGTTCTATTGGTTTGCCGAACAGTTTGAAAAGAAGTAAAAGTCTACTTTTGGACTGGGCTCATTCAAGTATGATAAGCAAAGGGACTTTTTCCTTCCTGTATCATATATGAAATTTTATTACAAAAAATGTGTATAGTTTCATAATTACTCGCCATGTCTACAGTTTTTTTACAAAATTTATACTATTCATTCTAATTGATTCTAGCGACGTTAATATTTAATTTGAAACGAAAATCACGAATTAGACGTTATCTTCAATTTCAAATCAAATAATTCTGCAAAAGCTCTGTTCGTCGATATTTTTTTCATAATCAACAAACACAAAAAACAACCAAAATATTCAACAAATTCAAATCAAATTATAGCTACTATGTTCTGTCGATACTCTGTTCTTCGATTTTTTTTCCTCAATCCACAAAAAAATGATAAAATATTCAACAAATTCAAATCAAATTGTAGCTACTCTGTTCTGCCGATATTGTGTTCTTCAACTTTTTTCCTCAATCCACAAATCAAAAAAGCGACAAAATATTCAACAAAATTTCGTAAAAAAAAAAAAACGCAATCATGTCCAAAATCTCAATTATGCTACAACTGAATGAAAATTGGGATAGCTATGACAGATTTAGAGATTTTCAAGTAGATGGCATTGTGATCGATGAGGATGCCAGTTACAGTATGTTGATTTCTACAATTGCAGAGCAATTGATGATTGATACTTCGGAAAAAATTGTAGAAATCAGATACATTGTGAACGAGAATTGTCCTCGAATGGAGATTAGGAACGATATGGGTGTTCGTGTATATATGGAGACAAAAAAGGAGAATAAAAACTTAGGATCATATCCGTTATGTATAAGTGTACGAGATTTCAATATGGAATTGAGTATCACCAATGAGAACACAAGTGCATGTTTGTTATGTTTCAAATTCTTTGAAATTCTGATTTTATGTGAATATCTACAAAATACATACATTTATCTACAAATAAACTACATATTGGTTTAAATATGTATATAGCAGTATTATTTTAAAGGTATCCACAAAATTACTACAATAAAACTACAATCTATGTGGAACAAATGTTGACTACAAAATTTATCTTCATCTACAAATTATCTACAAAGTTGTAATGTCACTGTTTATCTTTATTTTCATGCAGGTTCGTCTGGGACACTAAAGTTACTTGATATGCCAACCTCTTATGTTATAGAGGAATATCAAAGTGAAATAATAACTGAAGGTACACAAAGTGTTATTGAAGAAGGACAAGTGTATCAAGACAAGCAAACAATTGCAACTGCAATGAAGCATTATTCTATCATGCACAAGTTCCAATTCAGGGTTAAAAGATCTAGCCACAGAAGGTATGAAGATCTGAATGGTGAAAAGATCGTTATAAACAGTCTTTTCCTTGTGATATGTGTTATTCAAACATTGTAGATAAATTGTAATTATATTGTATAATGTGTTACTTTATGTTAAAATAGTCCTTTTGTTACATCTACATTGGTAACCTGTATTAAAAATATACTTTTTTTGTAGCTACTGGCTTATATGCGTTGGTGAAAACTGTAATTGGCACTTCAAGGCAACATCAATTAATGATTCTGCAATGTTCAAGATCAGGAGTTTCAACCGACAACACTCATTCTCCTTAATGGATGATACATTCATACAGCACAAACGTACTGCAGTTGTAGTTGGTAGCATGGTCATTCCAAAGTATTATGGTCCAAAGACAGTTTACACACCAAAGGACATACAAACTGACATGTTATCCAAACACAGAGTGAACCTAAGCTACATGCAAGCATGTAGAGCAAAGGAAAAGGCTGTACAGTTTTTGAGAGGTCATCCTGCTGACTCCTACAGCAAATTACCAAAATATTTTTATATTCTTGAGAAGATGTATCCTGGTTCAGTTGTTAAATTGAAGAAAACAACAGATGAATGCTTCTTATATGAATTTGTTGCTATTTGTACATCAATAAGTGGTTGGGAACATTGTAGGCCAGTAGTAGTGGTTGATGGAACATTCTTAAAAAAGTCAGCCTACAGGAGGATTATGCTGACAGCAAGCACAATGGATGCAACAGGTAAAATTGTAGATATTTTGTAGGCAGTTTATAAAATGTAGATATATTGTAGTTTATATGTATTTGTCTTTTTATATGTATTTTCAAAGCTGCTAGTTAATTATTGTTTGACTAATAATGTAGGTACAATATTGCCTTTGGCATATGCTGTGGTTGATTCGGAAAATGACGCATCATGGAAGTGGTTTTTTGAGCAGTTCAAGCAAGTATATGGTGAAAGACCTTCAATGTGTGTTGTTTCAGATAGGAATGAGAGTATCCTGAAGGCAACATCAATTGTCTATCCGGGCATTCCACACTACTCTTGCATGTGGCATATTTGGACAAATGTAAGGGCAAAGTTCAAGAAGGGTCATCTACAATTAAATGAACTGTACTTTGCCACAGCACGGTCATACACTCTGAATGAATTTAATGAAAGGATGTCGAAGATTGAAGACATAGACCCGCGTGTTAAATCACACCTATATAATATTGGCTATCATAGATGGACAAGAGTACATGCAACGGTGAATAGAACTTGGACTATGACATCAAATATTGCAGAGTCGTTGAATGTTGTAACAAAAGATGCAAGAGAGCTGCCAATATTTGACCTATTAGAGTATATGAGGGCTCTTCTTGAAAGTTAGACCAACGAGAAGTTATTGAAGGCAAAGGGTACTTTCACATACCTTGGGTCCAAATTCAACAAAGAATTGGAGAACAACAGAACATTATCTCAGAGGCTTAGGGTAAGATCAGTTTATTTGGTGCAGAAAAATAATATTTTAATATACATTGTTTCCAGATTGTAGATAATTTGTAGACAAATTGTAAGTAATTTGTAGATTGTAGATAATTTGTATATAATTTGTAGATAAGCTGAAGATAATTTGTAGATAATCTATTTTTATGGTTGTAAATATTATTCTTTCTGTTTGTTATATAATTGTAGGTGAGCGTTTCAACAGATCATATTCATACTGTGATAGATGGTGTGAAGCGGTACATTCTGTGTCTTGAAAGCAAGAAATGTAGTTGTGGCCTATTCCAACTTGATGAACTTCCATGTGCGCATGCTTTGGCAGTTTTAAGGCACATGAATGAAACTTATGAGAACTATTGTTCTTTGTTTTATAAAAGGGAGTGCCTATTGCGTACGTATGAAATACCAGTAAATCCCCTGCCTGATGAAAGCAAATAGAATGTGCCACAACATATATCTGATGAAGTAGTAAATCCACATACGGGATAAAACACCCAAATCAAATGAGGATAGCTACTGCGGCTTTTTTATGACTATGTTTCGAAGCTTTGTTGTTCTTCATTGATGAACTTCAACTGGAGTAAAATGGGGAACCAACTTTGTTGAAGGGTGTCTTCAATTTTCTGTGAATTTAGAGGGAGAATGGGCAATGGAATTTTGTTTGGTTTCAGAAGAGGGATAATGGTAAAAAGAATGTGGGTATGGGTAAAACGTGGGTGGGGGTGAGGGGTTAGGAGAGAGAAACGTGGGATGAGTGGGATACTGGGATATACGACCACCTTTAATTAAGGAGTAAAAACGTGCCATTAATTAGACCCTTAATTAATTATGGTATAGAATTGGTAATTTGGTATACTAAGTGTAATTAAGTCAAACCTTAAACATTGAGGATAATACGGTTTCCTATGTGGCATAGGAATGTAAAAATTCCATAAGGAAATAAGATGAACCCAATTTTGGGCCAATTTCATTTCACAGTCCAAAAACTTTATGTTGATATGATAGCCCGGTTGGTTTCTCGAAGATTGTGAAGTATAATATAGAAAATTACTCCAAATGATCTTGAAAATGGATGGTTTTGATTCTTTTACCCCGCTTGCTCCATGAGCAAACATTTAAGGTCAAAAAAGTGTTGTGCTTGAGGCAAACAAGAGACAACAATTTTTAAACTTGAAATACTGCCCATGAGGTAGGTACGATTAAAAAATCAATGGTGACATTGAAATATCCTATTTGTGCAAAACTGGACAATGATTTCGAGAACCTATTTGAAGTCGAGTTGAATATTCGCCTATTGCTTTTGGGCTACAACTTTGCAAAGTTGAATATAGGTCATCTAGTTGCAAAGTATGTATGTGGATTGTATTTAGGGAAATTACTATTTATGTCCATTTATAAGTAGCTCTTTATAAAAATTGGCCAACTCATAAAATATTACTAATATTAGCCCATTAGCTATTTGCAACAAAAAAAAGGTCAAATCTTTGTTTTCTTTTGAGTGGGTGTTATTAAAATAGATTGGGTACATCTTATGGAGCTTGAATATCAGTTTTGGGATGATTTGGTGAATTTTTGAGGTAGTTTGAACTGAAAGCTCGAAGTAAAAACTGAACATGAAAAAAAATGATGTGTGTATCACACTCTGTATCATTTATGTATCACATATGTATCATATCTGTATCAATTGTGTATCACATGTATATCCATGTATATCTGTGTGTGAGATACATGTGTTACAGAAGAATTTTTTGAACTTGATTTAATTACGAATTTTGATACAAAACCAGTCAGAATCACCTCCAATCTTCCTCAAATATGATATATTGAATTATCTATATGTTTTCAATAGATTTCAACTATACCCATTGAAAAAGTTTCTTTTTTGCTTAGATTTTTAGAATATTGTATATATATATTTTTATATTTCATCACCTTATTTGCTACATCATCCATGAAATTTTATTTCCGTCTTGCATTTAATGTTGCTAATCACGCTTAAAAATATGGAAGGAGATTTTTACATATGATTTTTTGAGAGAAAGAACCTTATTTATTTTTTTTTTATAATTTTTATATGTATTTGGCTAGTTTTGATAAGTCTATGACTAATGACTAGAAGTTAGTAAATTCAAACTTATTTGGGTCATTTGTGTAAGTTTCCCTTGTATTTATGTTTTAATTCCCTCAAATCTATAGCGCACTAACAGGGCCATTTGCATCCGCACCCACTTTTTGTGCCACGTTTTAACTTATACCCGCTTTGTAAAAAAATTACATTCGTACCCGCTTTTGCGCATAACTTCAGCATGCAGGGCTGAAGTAGCAAAGACAATCACGCAAAACTTCAGCTTTCTTGTAGACGGCTTGCGAACTTCAGATCTAGAGCCGAAATTATTGTCTTGTAACTGGGGAACTTCAGCATACGGGACTGAAGTTCTCCAGTTAAAAAACAAAAACTTCAGCTCTAGAGCTGAAGTTTTGTCTTTGTAACTAGGGAACTTCAGCGTACGGGCTGAAGTTCCCCAGTTATAAAGACAAAACTTCAGCATAATGGGCTGAAGTTCCCCAGTTTACAAAGACAAAACTTTAGCTCTATAGCTGAAGTTCTCTAGAGCTGAAGCTTTGTCTTTGTAATTGTCTTTATAACTTGGGAACTTCAGTTCTAAAGCTGAAGTTTATAACTGGGAAACTAGAGCTGAAATTTTGTCTTTGTAATTGAGGAGCTTCAGCCTCGTATGCTGAAGTTTTGTCTTTATAACTGGCGAACTTCAGCCCAGCGAGGGGAATGAAGCTGAAGTTATTTAAAAAGTGGGTACAAGTTAAAAGTTTTTTAAAAAGCGGGTATAGGTTAAATGGGGGCGATCAAATAGGGTACCCCGCGTAATTTTTACGCACTAACATCTACAGGCCCAATGTTGGAAGGAGAACTAGATTGGATCGTCCAATCAATATGGATTCAATTGCTTCCACTTGGATGGAGCCCAATATCACATATTTACCCCTAGAACATGTATTATGTGTGTATAATCAATATATAATTTATATTTATGACTAGAAAAAGTAAACAATGAATATGGTTAGCTATTTGAGTAAAGATCTCTAAATAAAGGAGAATTAACCCAAATAACCCCCACCCAACCGCTTAAATTAAAAATAATCGATGGAAGTATAATATGTACAAAATATATGTATTATATATGTATAATTGTATATAATCAATGTATAATTTATGTATATGACCAGAAAAAGTAAAAAATGAATATGAAAGATGATTTGAGTAAAGATCCCTGGAATAAACTCACATTCACATATCTGAGCTGAAACTAGAAAAGAGTTAAATTGCTATATATCCTTTGAAACTTGGCATTATTTATCAGTTAGACACTTCAACAAATATATATGAACGCAAAAAACTCATTTTAATCTTAAAAAATTTAAACGAAATATTAATAACATTCTTTTTCCTTTTCTTTTATTTCCGTTTTCGTTCTTTTATTCTCCGCTTAATGATACTGCATTTACTGGTAAAAATAGCACAAGCTAGCTAATTTTTGGATTGATCATTCAAAAATAGCCTATGTATACAAAGTTATTGAAAAGTAATCACTATTTTACTGCAACACAAAAAGTTCCAGCATGATATACTGAAGATCGGTGCACTTGTGTATGAACTTCCAGCATATTATGCTTGAACTCCAACACGCGGAAAGTTCCAGCATAATATACTGAAGATTGGAGCACATGTGTATGAACTTCCAGCATGTTAAGTTGGACCGGTATATTATACTGGAGTTTCATATACTTATGCTGAAACTCCAGTATATTATGTAGTTCCAGCATAAGTATACTGGAGTACTAGTATATTATACTGGAATTCCAGTATATTATGCTAGAGTATTTTTCGGATTTTTAAGTGTTTTCGTTCAAATTTATCTTTACATAAAAAGTGGCTAAATTTCGATTACTTTTGAAACTGTAGTTATTTTTTAATGACCACTTGTAAATCTGACTATTTTTTTATTTCTGGATTTGGTTCTTCTTATTGAACGACATAACATGGCGGCTTAGGAAACATAATTAGCTTAGGGTCTGTTTGGTATGACGGAAAATATTTTCCGTGGAAAATATTTTCTAACTTGAAAAACAAGTAGTAATCTTATTCATTTTTCGATTTTTGGTACGCAAATTAAGGAAAATGACTTCTCAAGAGTATTCATAAATAATTTAGATATAATAAACATGAAGCCATAAACTTTCTAACCAACAACCTTCCAAACCCACAAATTTCATAAACCTCAGAACCGCTAAACTTTCGAAACTGCGAAATTTCGAACCCGTAAACTTTATAATTTCTAAACTCATAAACTTCCAAACACATAAATCTCTGAACTCATAACTTTGGAACTTGTAAAATTTTGAACCTTTAAACTAAAAAATAAAAAAAATAAAACTGAAAATATATTTAAAAAATATTTTTTTTCGAGGGGCGGGGGAGGGGGTCAGGAAAACGAAAAAAAATTAGGAAACCTTTTTTATAAAAATTTGAAAATGCAAAAAATAAAAAAAATAAAAAAGGTAAAAATATAATTTTTTGCATCCGGATAGTAGGGGGGGTTGGTGGTAACGGAAAAAATAAAGTTTGAAAAAAAAAATCTTTTTTGAGAGAAGGGGTAGGGTAGGTTGGTGCGGGTGAAAATAGTTGACAAGAAGCTTTGAAAAATGTTATTCCTTTTCTTGATAAAGAAAATATTTTCCTTGAAAGAAAATGAGTTTTCCATACTAAACACACCCTTAGTGGACTAAACTAATCATTCTTTCTCTATAATTGTTAGTGCAATTTGACGAATCAAAAGTAAAAACAAATTACGGTATGGGTCCGATCAGAAGACACGTGTCAATAAGACAAGGACTCCCACATAGTGGGGCCCATTCACACATGAAGAATGCATTAGGAGGATTTTTGGTCCATCTTCCACTGCTTCTGAATCTTAAAACCAGATCATTTTCCGTACTCTTCCAGGGAGCATAGTGGTAGATTGTTATTTATTTGGCCCAAGAATTAATGATTTAACACGTTTGCACCCTTTTATTGTCTCTTTTGTATCGATTTAGGATAGATTTTTATACTAGTAGAAACTATAAGTAACTTCTAGTAATACTTTTAGTTTTACTTTCATTTCTTATAATGTAGGACCAAGATGAATTCAACAACAACAACGTACTATTCGTAATTCTATTAGTAGAGTCTAGGGAAAGTAGTTTAGATATAGACTTTACCCCTGTCGATAATAGGAGAGGCTATATTCGAAAGGATCAGAAAGATAAAAGGAAGGAGCAACAACAAGCAGGCCACAGTTGCTTGCTGTTAACTAAGTACACGTGCGACATTTGACAACTCGCTCACAATCTTGCACAACTTTCTCACGTTCTTGCTATGCCAAGTCAATTTTACTACACTCAAGATCGTTACCAGAATGTTAGAAAAAGCACAAGAGAATTGCTTAATGAAGCTTTGTATTAGAGAGAACTTGAATTGTTTGCTTGATGAATTACAAATGAATGACCCCCTTTATATACTAGTCTCCTAGGGGCTAGTGTGTAAATAATAATTCTTACACAAGTCCTTAATATTTACAAGATAAAGGCTTTCTCTAGAATTCTCAACAAGCCTAGAAGATTCCAAGGACTTTCCTAGCAAATCCATAAGGATCTAGTATCTTCCAAAAGAAATGTTCATGCTTCTCTAGAATTTTCTCACAAATGCTAGCATTCCTCCTATGTAAGCTTCCATGTGGCATTAATATATGCCAAATGGTGCTTATGTGTCATGATGACATGGCGGGTCATCACACTCTCCCCCGCCTAATGTTTCCACGACCACGGCACAATGCTGCATAAATTCTCGGATCTTATCTTTGAATTGGCATAAGTCTTCATATCGTTCCCACATGGCTTCACTCGGTGATTTCCCCTTCCAATGGACGAGAATCGTAGAGGTGGATTTCTACCCTTTTTTCGCCTAGCCTGGTAATCAATGATAGCCTCAATCTTCCGATCATGCGAGGTGGTGATAGTAATAGGTTCTCACCTTGATTGGCCCCTACTCAGATCATTCTTATATTCATGATATGGCTTAAGCGTGCTGGCATGGAAGACAAGGAAGATATTAAGATAGGATGGCATGTCAAACTTGTATGAGATCTTGCCTACCTTGGCGACGATCTTAAATGGCCCCTCATACTTGCGAATCAGATTCATATGCATGCCCTATTATGCCTTGAACTGTCACCATGTCCCCAACTCTATAGTTTGTGAGACGCTTCTTACAGTCTGCAAACTTCTTTATCTTCTTAGCTGCCTTATCCAAGTAGGACTTAGCAGTGTCAAGCTGCTCCTCCCATCCTTTGGCCATATGATAAGCCCCCAAACTCTTTCCCTCGAACGGGGCCGGTATGAATGTGGAGTTTGTGGTTGTTGGCCTGTGGCTAGCTCAAATGGTGTCCGCCCCGTGGACTCACTCCGTTGCAAGTTATAAGAGTATTGGGTGATGTCTAGGAGCCCTGCCCAATCTTTCTGATGCGCGCTTACATAATGCCTCAAGTAACATTCTAGTAAGGCATTGACCTATTCCGTTTGCCCATCCGTCTGTGGGTGAAAACTAGTGCAAGAGTGCAGTTTCGTGCCAAGTGATAATAGGTGAATTAGACTATAATTAGGCCCTAAGGAACCACATTTGTATAGCTTTTAAGGTAAATATTGATAATAAAATACCCTGATTAGTGCTTTTTATGCATTGCAGGTTATATATCACAAGAGAAGTCTTTGGAGCATTTTTGGGATTAATTACGGGAAGAAGGAGGCCAATCGAATAACATCCACGAATTGCACCGAACAAATGGATGAAAGCAAGCTGGAGTAGGCCTGCCGCGGTCCGGGCGAAACCGCGGTAGGAGGCAGCTGCAGATTCAGAGAGCCCTCTTGGCCGCGGTCCTGGCGTAACCGCGGTGGGACCGCGGCAGAACGCGTAAACTTCAGGGGCTAAAGTGCATAATACGGGATTTTAAGCCCCAAAACCTATATAAACTTGAGGAATTCGCCCAAGAGGGGGGAATCAGTTTTTAGAGTGGAGAACATCAAAAGCAAGGGCAAGAGGTAAGGAGGAAAATTGGACATCAATCTTTATTCTCCTCTTTTGTTCTTTTACCATTAACTATGAATTCTTTTGTAGTTTTTGTTATTATTATGAGTAGCTAAATACTTTAATCTAAGATTTTGGTGGAACCCGTTGGGAATGAACTTGTTGGCATGTTAATATAGTTTTGAGTTGGTTATTAATCTCTATTTGTTCAACTACGTTTTGATTGTAGTTTGTTGAAGGGCCCTCAACTAGTTGTTCCTATTTATTATGTATCTACTTGAGAAAGAGTGCATATTTAGGTAGTTGTTGAACAACAACACTCCCGGAGTATAGACGAGAGTCATAACCGAGGGTTTAGAGGTTGAGATAGAGATAATATACCTCGGGTGCAATCTAAAGTGAACCGTAACGTAAATATAGCTAGCGTAGCTCGAGAGAGTGCGTCTAGTAAATTGTCATAAATGCTTGAGAAAGATTTATGATAACTTGAGAGTTCATGATTGATAGAGACAACCAAATCAAAGTTATAGGAACATACAACGAGGGAAAGAACCAACGGGGGAAACCATTGCCTTAGACCTTTATTCCAATAGTTTACATCTACCTTTTTGTTTAATACTAGTTTATCGTTTTAGTTAATAATAATATTAATTACCACATCTCTTATTATTCATAAAAGTTTGTGAAAGTTGATTAAGTAAGAATCTAGTACTTTGAAGCGGCTTTCCTTGATACGTTAACTCCCTGTGGGATCGACTTTGGGCATAATACCCCAAGTTATATTTGCAACGCTCGCGTACTCTTTCATTAGACATAGTTGAGCGTGATCACCAAGTATGTCTAATAACTCTCTCCAAAAGTTCCCAGTAAAATGGGGGTCTCGATCACTCATAATATGCCTTGGTAAGCCCCAATACTTTACCGCGTTCTTAAAGAATATCTTGACGGCTTCCTTAGCAGTACAACCTGGTGAGGTGGGCATGAAGGTGACATATTTGTAAAATCTATCCACGACCATCATAATAGTACCATACCATCGGACTTCGGTAGAAAGTGATAAAGTCCATAGTCACGCTCTCCTATGGACGCCCTGCAACTGGTAGTGGATCCAAAAATCCTACGGATTGTTATTGTTCAACCTTGTCCTGTAGACAGACAAGAAAAGTCTGCACATAACACTCTATGTCATCTTGCATGCGTGGCCAATAGTAAAATGACTCAACCAAGGCCCCGGTGCGATGTTGGCATGGATGACCAGCCCACATTGTGTCATGACTCTCCCTTATGATCCGTAGTCTAATGTCTCCAAACTTAGGCACGTAGACCCGCTGACCCGTGGTAAGCAATAAACCGTCTTCTACCCAAAAATGTCTCGTCTAGTCCTGGTTGGATAAATCGATAAGTTGTTTGGCTGCTGGATCATGTTGCATGCCATCTTTTATAGCCTCACGAATGTCCCAACCTGTTGAAGTGATGGCGACAAGCTCGGCTTTCTGGCTCAAGGCATCGACTACAACATTACCTTTGCATGGTTTATACTTCATCCTATAATCAAACTCGGCCAAGAAATCCAGCCACCTAGCTTTGTTTGGTGTGATTCTTCTCTGTCTGGAAGTATCTAGTAGCCATATTGTCAGTCTTGACCATGAACCTCGACTCGAGAAAATAATGTCTCCATGTACGAAGGCAATGCACAATGGCAGTCATCTCCTTCTCTTGCACCGTGTAACGCTGCTTCGTCTCATTTAACTTGCGACCCTCAAACTCTATAATATGATTATCCTACATCAGGACATCCCTGATGGAAAAGTCTGAGGAATCTGTGTGCAGCTCAAATGTCTTGGCAAAGTTAGGTAGCGCCAATACTGGCTGCTCTGTTACAACTGCCTTAAGGCCTTCAAATGCCTTTTGACAATGCTTCGTCCAAACCCTTGACTTGTTCTTCTTTAGAAACTCAATCAATGGTGCGACCTTTGTTGAGTAGGCACTGATAAATCGATGATAGTAGTTAACAAGGCCAAGGAAGGATCTCAACTCAGTTACCTTTATAGGTGCCTCTCAGACCTGGATAACACTTACCTTAGCCTCGTCCATACGTAACTCGCCATTGCTAATGACATGGCCGAAGAAGTGCACCTTTGATTGTGCAAACTCACATTTCTTCCTCTTGATGTAAAGCTCGTTATCCCGAAAGACTTGGAAAATCATCCTTAAGTGCTCCATGTGCTCCTCCAAGATATTGTTGTAAATGACTATGTCGTCTAGGTAAACTACCACAAACTGATCAAGGTAGGGATGGAAAATCTTATTCATAAGGGTGCAAAATGTGGCTGGTGTGTTGGTTAAGCTGAAGTGCATCACCGACCACTCAAAGGCTTCATATCTCGTCACACATGCTCTCTTCGGCTCATCCCCTACTGCAATGCGAACCTGATAGTAAGCCTTGCGAAGATCCACCTTGGTAAAGTACTTGGCTTGCCCAAGTCTATCGAACAAGTCAGCAATGAGCGGGATCGGGTACTTATTATTCACGATGAATTTATTAAGTGCTCGGTAGTCTACACATAAGCGCAACAATCCATCCTTTTTCTTTTGGAACAATACTGACGCGCTAAAAGGTGCCTTTGATGGGCGAGAGTGGCCAACATCCAGCAAATATTTCAATTGTTTCCTAAGATCCTCTAGCTCAGGCAGTGCCATACGATATGGGGCGAATTCGACTGGCTTAGCCCCTGGATCTAACTCAATATTATGATCCAACTCTCGAACGTAAAATGCTTAGGCAACTCTTCGGGAATGACATCTTTGTTTTCCTTAAGTAACTTCTCTATGTAAGGCGAAAGTGTCTCTTGAAAACCTTGGCTTCCTCCAGACTTGCAATGGTTTCCACGGATGTCGGTTCCCCCTTCTTGAACCCTTTGACAACCTGCATAGTTGAAAGTTATGCTTGGATCTGACCGTGTGACATAGTCATTGTATGTACCATGCAAGATCCTTCTCGCTTCATAACCAATAGAAGTTGGAGGTAGGGATCGATCAAAGTATGAAAATGACTAAAGAACTCTTGCCCCAGAATGATGTCACAGATATCCATAGCGGTTACAGTAAATTTTGTCATACCTTTCCAAGTTCCCAATTTGGCACCAACTCCATTAGATACCCCACGAGCATTTTGTACCTCGACATTCACGGTCTTGATGTGAGATTTGGTTGGAGCAAGCTTCATTTCTAGTCCCCTTGCGGCAACCTCAGTCACGAAATTATGAGTTGCTCCAATATCCACCATTGCATGAGCGGGCTTGTTATGATAGTGAGATCCACGTATTGATTTCCATTATCAAGAGGTTGAGCTTGCTTCGTGACATCACCACATAATCTGATCATACCCAATTGTGCGGTTCCCGAGCTCTCTCCTTGTGGTTATTCCTTCTGTTCACAGAGAATGGCATTGAGGCTCTTTAGTTCGGGATTATTCCTGAAGCCATGCGGCCCTCTGCATATGTAGCATCCCTTCTTCTCAGCCTGCGCCTTCTTCTCGGCATAGCCCTAAGTGCCACTCTACTTTATGGAATCTTGAGTCTTGGGGTATTGTTGTTGTATCTCATTGCCCTTGCCACGGTCTTCCCCACCTTTGACATTGTTAACCTTTGACTCTTTGCCTTTGCCTTTTTCGTGCTTGTCATACCTGAAATCCATCAATGATTCGGCCTCCACTATGGCTTAGTCTATATCTATGACTTCTCATCGTTGCAACTCCCGCTTAGCCAAATACTTGTCCATGAAGTGGAATAACAAGTCATCATTTGTCAACTTGGGTATTTAAAGCATAAGGGTGACATAGTCACGTATGATCCATGTTTTCTTCAACTCCCCAAGCTTGCGCCTTGCCTTGTACAAGACATTGTTTGGAAAGAACTATAGCTTGAACTCGGTTTTGAACTGGTTCCACGTGCTAATACTACATCAACCTTAATCCACAACGGTCATCTTCTTTCTCCACCATAGCATGGCAGTCGCTAAGAGGTACAACACATGAGTGTTGATCTTGGCCTTGTCGTCCATCAGTTTGTCGTGCCTGAAGTAGTTCTCCATGTGCTAAAGGAAGTTTTACACTTCTTGTGCATCACGAAAACCTTTGAACACCGAGGGCTTGGGAGCCTCGCTATTGTCCTCCCTCGTCACCACAACACTGCTGGTTGCCTTGGTCGCGCTAGCATCGACAAGCTCCTCGAGTTACTCTATCTTTCCCTTAGTTCCATCTCGGTATGTGTACGTCCCTCCAAGTCATTTCGGATACTCTTCATCTATTCAAGAGGATGTCCCTCAAGAACGCTAAGGCTGTCTTCCACCCTCCCCAAGCGTTGGCCAAAGATCTCTAGGATGTCCATCCCCGCATTCATCTTCATCACCCACTCTTTGCCGAGCAAGGCGTCCTCGGGCAGGACCTCAACTTCATCCTCGCTCGCCTTAGTGGCAGATGGTTTTTGGGATGTAAGCTCCTCATTTGGAACAATCCCGGGTGGCACCTTCTGGCTCTTGTTGGTGGCATTCCTCTTTTTGTTACGGTCGTTCTTGCCAACAACATCCTGGATGACGTTGGCTTGGGTGTTGGCAACATTAATTCTACATCGTTCGCCATTCCCTTAGTTGCAACATTTGCTCTGATACCACGTTGCCATGTCCTTAGTCATTAACTAAGTACACGTGCGGCACTTGATAACTCACTCACGATCATGCACAACCATCTCACTTTCTTGATATGCCAAGTGAGCCTTACTACACTTAAGATCGCTAAGAGAATGTTAGAAAGAACACAAGAGAATTATTAAATGAAGCTTTGTATTAGAGACAACTTGAATTGTTTGCTTAATTAATTACAAATGAATGGCTCCCTTTATATACTAGTCTCTTAGGGGCTAGTGCATGAATATTAATTGTTGCACAAGTCCTTAATATTACAAGATATGGGCTTCTCTAGAATTCTCTACGAGCCTAGAAGATTCTAAGGATTTTCCTAACAAATCCATAGGGATCTAGGATCATCCAAAAGAAATGGTCATACTTCTCTAGAATCTTCTCAGAAATGTTAGCCTTCCTCCTATGTAAGCTTTCACATGGCATTATTATATGCCAAATGGTGCCTATGTGTCATGATGATGTGGTGGGTCATCACACAACTCTCGGTTACCTAACCATTTATCTTAATTCTCGATCTCCACACATTTCTATTTAAGGTCATATCCTCGGTAACTCTGGACTAAGATCAAGTCAAATGGAAAAATTTGATGAGTGAAGACTTATATAGCTCACTTAAACTTACATAGAACTTTTATTGTTGATCTAATAGTACATACTACATGGAGAAGATATAATGCAGCTACCTTGTGCTAGATATCCTTTGGAGAATAGTAAAATATGCAAAGGAATTAAGTTATATTTATTGAAAGTGTAATAAATATTATATTGTTAATGTAGTTTAATCAATAATAGTAGATTAATTAATATTTCTATTTGGTTATCAATTTAAAATTTGTACAAAACTTATTTGTGGTTATTTAATAACTAATATGATTATGTGAATATGTTTTACTTTGCCAATTTATGTATCCTAAATTAATGTAAAAATGGTATTTCTTTTCTCATTTCATACGGTTTAATTGTTTTGACAGTCATTTTACTTTGTTTTAAAGCAAGGAGTAAACTATTATCCACTATTTATCTTTACATGAAAAATGGCTAAATTTTTATTATTTTTAAAATTGTGACTATTTTTCAATATCACTTGTTAAACTATTTTTGAATTTCACCCCAAAAAAGTTATACAGAACACTGCAACTACTAAAAAATAAATTACACTGTTACAAAACAAAAAATACACACAAAAAATAATATCAAATAATTGGGCTGGGCCTTGACCTGCCATTCAACATCACAAAACTCGTGTTAGCTTCAACATTGGGCCTTCCACCCATTTGGTGAAAACGCTTCTATCTCAGTGGAGGTGGGCTCCACGATAGTGCCTTCGGTCCACTATCTCACCACTTTGCGTAGCCCACTTGTCCTCCTCGCCATCATTTGGTTAACAAAAAAGGGCTACCTAAGCTCTCGTTGTGCGAACCATAAAAGTCTATTGCATGCGATTTTACGTTGTATTTTTATTAGAGGATATTTTTACGGTTTGAATTTGTGATTTTCTAGTCACGTGACATTAACTTTACTATTTGGTCTGCAATGCACCTTCTTTTTTAATTTATAGTATTTTTTTTAGATTCTTTCTTGATTTTGGTTGAAAAATAGTTTTCGTAAAAAAAATTTTGAAAAGCTTTATCCAAAATTTTGAAGCAAGCGCAATGCAGAGTTTGTAACTAAAAAATATTTTGGAACATTTCGTAAAATCCTTGGGTTTTTGGAAGAGTTAATTATTTAATATTTTGTTTTATGGTCGATTTCGCAAGTGGTATATACCCTAAGTTCAGTTAACTTTCAGTCATGAAAAGATTTAGATAGAATATGAGTTTATTATTTAACAAGAAATAAAATATGATGCATATAAAATCCATGCATGTATGGGTATATTGAGGAGGAATTTTGGCCCATAATCCACTGCTTCTAAAACACTTAACCTGATCATTTTCTGTGGTCTTCTAGGGAACAAAATAGTTTTTTTTTTCCTACCTTAAATATAACCCCCCC
>ML319855.1:0-69720 GCA_005239505.1 Nicotiana paniculata
TGGAAGAAACAAAGGCTTGCTTTAGGTTGATGTCTCCACCGATTTCAAAGTATATCTTTGCCACTTTTTGAAAATTCCTGCCAATGTCATTTCTTTTGAGTGACACACACTTCATCTCGAAGAGTTTTCTTCGCATTTTCTCCTGTCTTTGGCTAGTATCTCCGCAGAAAACTTCATGTAGGATTCTGATGTTGAAGGAAAAATCTGGGGATGTAAGAAAAGTATTTTTATCTTGAATCCCAAGTGAATTCCACCAATCCCTAAGGATTCCTGAGAACCGTGAAGTTAGTTCTGACAGGATGATATACTTTTCTCGTTCCACCAAATATTTGGTCACCATCAAAGTATAGAAGTCTTGGATTCTTTAAGGCCATTTTGAAACTTTGACGTCCTCTAAGGTGAAAGTGTGGAAGGCAGTTCCAACTGGTTTTGACACCATTGGTTCCTGTCTTCTTTCTGGTATCGGTTCACCTGTCATGCCTTCTTGATCCTCCTCTACTTCAGATATTTTTGGATCTCTTGGTTGGCTCACAAATATCGAGGGATCATCTTCTTCGGAAGAGTTTTCTTTGGAATCATTCCTTGATTGAGAGATTTCTTCCATTGTATCATTGTCAAGAGAATTTAGAGATTCTGACCATGTAGTATCTCTTTCTGACATGTTTCTTGGCTGGGAGTCATAGAAGTCCGGAATCTTCTGATAAGAAATCATTAGATTTTTAGGGTTGGACCCCTTTGAACTTTCTCCTTGGTCTCGCCTTTTCTTTGTTTGTTTCTTAGCTGCAAGAGCATCTTTCCTTTCCCAAACAATTTTTGCAATATCGAATTCAGTTTCTTCTTTTGNAATCGTCTCTTTTTGTTGTTGAAAAAACTGGAAATGTGAAGTTCCTGGCGGACAAATCTCATATTGTAAATTTTCAAATCTTAGCTCCAAGGCTTTGATTAGTCCTGCATGCTGAGACGAAGTATGCTCCACCTTTTTCTCATTTTTTTTATACTTTGCTCAATAACTTATTTTGTGTATGTGCCACGTTTTTATGGTGTTGCCAATATTATTGAGCACTTTGTTTTGGCAGATGGAATATTCTGATTGTCAGTTCATTGTCGCCTCGATGTCACTTGTTGGGGGTTTTTCTTTAGAAGGTAATATTATGTGTTTCTTGGGGATTTTCGGAGCATGGCTGATACCTTCTTGTTCAAAAGGTTGGAGTGGAGGAAAATCATGGGTATGGATGGAACTTGAAGGGCTCATCATGAATATTTGTGGGTGTGTGGATTTTTGAGTTGATCGAGTTTTATGTTTAGGTGGTTTTTTGGATTCTGGGGTGATTTCAATATCTTCCCAACTTGGAGTGAAGTTTTCTGGTAATTTTGGCCATTCTTCGGGTTTGTAGCTGAAAAGAAATTCATATTTACCTGGACGGCTCAATGAACAAATTGAAGGGTCTTTATTTTTATATCTGGCGGAATTGCTTTTCAATAGCTTTCCCTTTTTTCTTGGATTTTTGTTTGTGCTTGTTAAGACCAAATCTTTTCTAGTGACGCTGGTGGTGTTTATCATATTCTCCACCAAACTCTTTTGCCTTCTTTGTCGAAATGTTGACACCAGTCATGTTCTTCCATGATGGTTTGTATATTCCAGAANGTTTTATCATTTCTTTTGGTAAAACTTGGCTCACCAAATTGTAGAGGTTCTTCTGGTTCCATAAATTTTTCATAATTTGTGATCCAGGAATCAGGAAGAATTTTGACAAGCTCATCTCTAGAAATTTTCCTGGGTATTTGGGTGCACATGGTGTTTCCTTTGGTAGCATCAATATTCAAGAGTAAAACATTTTCTCCTCCGGGAAGGCATAGATCCATGGCATGGTTTTGGACCCGCCTTGCCATTTGATGATGAAGAGTGGCTTGGATAGAATCTTTGGCTTGTAGGCACCTTGAATTTGGACTTGGATTTTTAGTGCTTCGGTTAAGTATGGATCAAAAAGGGACATCTTGAAATTTGGAAAGATAGTTATGAAGACAGTCCCTGCATTTAAGGTAACTTTCGCAGTACCCAAATTTGCATGTTGGTACTCCAAGTATCTTTTATCTAGAAGAGAAAGTCGGGCAACAACAGGTTGACCTTTTCTTCCATGGTAAATGAGAGCAATTCGGATAGCACCAAAATGGATATGGGTGAAACCATGATCTCTCCATTGTCTGGGAAAATCATCTGGAATTTGGAGGGTAATAAACTGTTCCTCTCGAGTAGCAAGAATAGGATGCTGGTCAAGTTTTGAGGCAGCAACATATTCTTTGACTCCTTTTGGTTTGTGTTGGACTAAGGAACGGATTTGGGTCCATGGTGCAAATGATTTTTTGGCAAAAGCTGAGTAAGGGTTTATTGGGGGCAGTTCAGTGGAAGATACTTTCTGTTCATCGGGTAGGATATCGACTTCATAGAGATAATCATATTTTTTGGACAAGGTTTTATATAGAGTAGGAGACATATTCATTTTTGCTAGGGAAGAGGATGATGGAANCTCAGACATATTTAGCAAACTGTTCCTCCCTCCGAAAGGATGGGCTGGCACTGCTTTGGAACCCTTTGAATACCCTCTGAACTCTGACACACAAGGCTGGCACTTCCATACTGCACATGTTTAAATCTTTTGGCTATGTCTGGGTGTGAGCACTGTACGGGAGCCCTTGAGGTCCTTAGGGAACTCTGACACATCCGGATTATGAAAAGGCTATGGAATACCATAAGGCAGTGAAGTTTGGATGATCTGGGCCTAAGTGAAGGCTCCCTATAGAAGTAACTTCTTATTTTCCTTTAAGTTGTGTAATTCATAATTCCCTGGCCTGTAATAATCTGTAAACAACTCAGGGGATGGATAGTGAAAGGGAGGGGTAGCTACGTATGCATTAGCTATTAAAGGGATAGAAATCATGCTATTAGACTTTATTTCCTATCTTTGCAATAGAGATCATGTTTAGGCCCGTGTGTTAAAATTCATACATTAGAAATCATGCTATTAGACTGTATTTCCTATATGTGCAATAGAGATCATGTTTAGGCCCATATGTTAAAATTCATGCATTAGAAACCATGTTGTTTGATTTTATCTCCTATCTGTGCAATAGAGATCATGTTTAGGCCCATATGTTAAAATTCATGCATTAGAAACCATGTTGTTTGATTTTATCTCCTATCTGTGCAATAGAGATCATATTTAGGCTCATGTGTTAAAATTCATACATCAGAAATCATGTTTATTAGGTCTCATGCCTACTGTTTCAGCATGTTCACGTTACTTAGAAAATCCTGCTAATGAATGGTATCTTCTATTGTCATGTTCCACACCACCATGCACGCTTAGGAATCTTGTCTTAGGCTAAATAATATTAAAATAAATTATCATCTTAGCATCTTTTGGAATCATGATTAATACTGAGCATTTAGAAATCATGCTTAGGAATTCTGCATACGCATCATTCTGCATCTCTATCTGTGCATTAGATATCATGTCATAGGGCCCTAATCACTCAGCTACATTTAGTCTAATTACTATGGTATAAAGGTATAATAACCTCACTCAGTTTTTTTTCTCTAAAAAAATAACTGGTAATGCTTCTGTGTTCTGAATAACCTAGAACATCATGTTTAAGTAATAGTTGCAACAGTTCCTTTAAATAATTTTGTTAATATACACTTCCCTCGCCTAAGCAAGCCTTAGGTAACTAACCTTTTTTAGAAATTAGAAATCTGTCTTTCTTGTGTGTGTTGCTTAACACTAATAGGTCTTTCTTTTAAAAACAGTAGGCAAACTGATTATCCTCTGAATTCACCTAGATACCATGTCTTAGGATCCTAATTAACAATGCTGCCCTTATATGTGTTTGACTTGTGCTAATTATATGCATTATCTGCGGAGGAAAAATCTGAGCCTCCTATATGCTCCTATGTGTTTCCTACTGACTGCAGTCCTATATGTTCCTTGCTTGTTGCAAACATCTGCATGTTGAAGACTTAAATTCCCTCTTATTTGAGTCTTTACTTGTTATTTGCTATATGTATAAATTAACGAAACCATTCGTCCAGGAACCACACGTGTGGATCCTGAGGGGTGCCTAATAACTTCCCCTTAGGATAATTTCAAGCCCTTACCCAAGTCTATGGTTAGCAACGTAGTTATAATAGAACCCCTTAGGTGCCCTAACACACCGTTAAAATCGTTAGGTGGCGACACTTCAAATAGGCAAACCCTCTTCCCAAAAGGAATGAGTTGTCCCAACCAATGTCATAAATCCGATCTCCGCAAGGAAAAAGGGGCCGTGATACTTCCCTAGCGGAAGGCATGGAAGCAGGCAGATATGAAACAACAACATGCACGAAGGGTTGAGGAGCTGGAAAAGTCATGGGCTTAGTAGCAGGCACGGAGGGTTGAAGAGTTGAGGAAGCCACGGGAAAATTAACGGCATAAGCCACAATAGCCAAAGGAGCAGATGAGACAACCTCTCTTAAAGAAGCAGGAAAGGCAGCAGCCAAAGGGACATCGTCAGGAGCAAGGTCAAAACCTTCAGGGAACAGGTAATCCGCAGACTTATGAATGGGGGAATGTGAAACATATTCAAGGTTAGAGGGATCAACCACATACACGAAAGGCAAGGTCATGGGTGTAAACTCATCATTTGAAACCACCCGCCTTCTCCGTGGCCTGTGTACTAAAGCACCTCCTTCTTCTTCTTCTACGGAACGAGACTCACCAATTCGAGAAAGATGAACGAACAATAATCTCTTGGGATTGAGCCAAGGACATCTTCGGGATAGATGAAGCAGACACCCCACGAGCAGAGATCCCTATCAAAAGGGAAAAAGTTAAGCGACAAAGAAAAAAGAGACTCGAGTAAGGAAAGACGCAAGAACAAAAGCTTCACTTACCGTGGGTCTTTACATGCCAACCATACCTCTTAGCGAGGTACTTCCAAGATCTCTCTTCTAAAGGAGCAACGGACAATAACTTTTCTACCCAATCATGGATACCGGAGACATTCTCAACAGTATCCATGATGGCTGAGAAAGGAAAAAATAGATACGGTTCTAGTAAAACATCTCAAGTCAGAACGAGGGAAAGTAAATAGTCATGAGCTAAAGCATACTCAAGTGCACGATTCCACTTCTCAGGGAAGGGAAGATTTTCTTCACCCACTAAACCAACAGTGGGTACAGCAACATACCGGAGGTACCAACCCCTATCCTTATCATATCCAGGGGTTACCAGCACTATTTTGCTCCTAGCAGTCAAAGTAAAAACCCCTACACGAAATAAGGTAGGAGAGTAGAGATGAATAAGATGGTTGAAAGTAAAAGGAACCGAGGCTAAAGAAGCTAAACTCCTAAGACATGCGACAACTCGCCACACAAGTGGACCAACTTGTCCTAAGCAGATATTGAAAAAATGGCAGAATTCAATTATGACTGGGTCAATGGGGGGTTTAAACCCTATATTAAAAGGTTACGTATAAACAAAAGAATATCCCGTCTTGTAAGACGTTATTCTTTGATTACTATTCGAAATGTAGGCAGGGAAATCAGGCCTCCAAAAACACTCCCTACGAACAAGGGAAATCTTACCCTCGGTTATAAGGGTTGGATACCTTTCGACACTCTCAAGGGAATAAGATTGGTCTACACGAACTTGATTATCTCTAGCAAAGACAAATTCGGTAGGAACAATTTCATCAACTCCAGGTTCACGAAGGCGTTCACCTCTACCTCTAGACAAAGACCGAGAAGCCCTAAACCTCGGAGAAACTAGAGACCTAGCGGAAGGAGAGGGAACTATCTGAGAAGAACACGAGCCTCTCGAAGGAGTGGATCCTAGACTCCTAAGTGTACCACCCCTCCGACTCCTAGTCGGAGCAGAAGATGGTGTTAAATTTTCAATCACTATTACTCCCTGAGGTTGATTTGAAGAAGACATGTTTACAAAGGCAAGAAGAAAGTTCTTTACAAAAGACAAAGATAGAAAGTGTTTTGTTGAAGCAAAGAAAATAAGAAAGGTATTTATACTTGAGGACAACCGTCAAACATGGAAAAAAAGAAAAATAATGATGAAAAGTCATAATTGAAGGTGTCACTTCGGGACTGATATAGCCGCAAAAAGCCCTAAAAGGTGCCGAGTAAATGCATAACCAATCCGAGAAAGACACGTGGTATGAGCATTAAATGCAAGTGACAAATGACGCCTGTGGTTCAGAGAAGGATACAATGTTTCGAGGTAAAGCGGCGGCAAAATATTCCCGCCATAAATGAGTATCCACTTACCAAATATTAATCGATAAATATAAGGTAAGTCGGGGGACTATCTGTATTGGTTAAAAAGAGTTTCACACGTAAGCCAACTTTTAACAACTCAACCAGTTATGGGGGCACAGGAGAACGCGACAGATGGATGTGATTCTTTGAAGAGGTACGGAACAAAGAGGCACGATTCAATAAACCCTCAAGCTTATCAGCCACGGGAAACTCAACCTGATCAAAACAGGGAATAGACACGGCCAGAATGAATCTGGACAAAGCTACGGGCAGATTCAAGAACCCACAATTGATTACTCGTACGTTATATAACCTTACCCCAATTATCGTTATCCTTTGTAACGCCTCATTAATGTCATAATTAGTCCTTAATGGGGCAGCCATAGCAAGAGTTGTACGTTATATCAGGGAATCTCCTATATAAGGGAGGGGAATACAGCTTGTAAAGGCATCTGATTCTCGAATACAATCTACTTTGTTTTTCTATATTTCTGCAATATTATCTATTATTCATTTTTCTCTATTTCCTTGATTATCAGTAACCCGTGTTCGTCCTAGAAATGGCTTTAGTCAAAGGATCTAACTCTTTGGTTAAACAATCCTCATGACATAAGCGATGGATGTGACTGAAATGTCCCGTCGGTTTGTTTCCCAAAAAATCATCAATGCATGTCAGTGGTCGGTCGGCCGCTAGTGGCACCGAACCACCATTTTAAGCCAATAAATACCAGCTCCTTAATAGATTCAAACTTTACTTTTCCTTGATCTCTAACCCTTGAGTTCACAATCCTTCTTGCTTTCCTCTTATCTCCGCTTACTAAACCACCGGAGCCACCAGTTTTAAACCTTCTTTTTAATCCCCACTCATACGTAAATGGATAAGACCTCTAAAACAGTACCGCAAAAGGAGAAAGCTCCATGTTCTTCCTCCCGGACGGTTGGCGATAAAACTCAGGTAGAACCGGCCATCCAAGAATACGTACTGGCCCCTGTGTCCTTAAAACTGATTTTAAGGTTGATAACCCCTCATCGGTGTTGATACCCAATTTTTCCCTATATTATCTTTAAAATGAATATATATTCTCAATACAATGCATGAGCATCAATTAATATATTTTTTTCATAATTTCTGCATTTATAAGGATTTTTTTAATTAATTTATCACAGTATTTTTATTTTTTATAAGTAATTACTAACTGCATCACAAATGGTTTTATAATAATTTTAATGCTTAATGTTATAATTTATATTTATAGTAAGCTTTAATTATTTCATGAATAGCCCCATTTTAGGGTTATAATTGTAATAACTTTGCAATAATAGCCCATGTGTGCATAATTACCTTATCTCACAAGAAAATGACATTTTGTATTTTTTAATATTAAGTAATTATTTTAAAACATTTCTATGCATCAATAGCAGTTTTTATCATTTATTAGCTATTTTAATAAATTATTTATCAAAATTAATTAGGTATTTAACAAATAGCCTCTTTTAATTTCGAACTTTAGCCCAAACTTTCACCCCAACCCAATTAAATTTACAGCCCAAATACCCTGACCCAATCTTTTAACCCGCCTAACCTCATATCGAATCCTGGCCGTTGATCTCAAAAGATCAACGGTCCAGGATTAATTTCCTTTTTTAATTACCCCTAAACCGTAGTCATTTGTCCAACCACAGCGCCCCTGTTTCTCTCTTCTTCTCCGTTCTATCTGAAACTATCCCTAACCCTAGCCACCGTCATCGGAAACCCTCCGTTCCATGGGGTTTCCCTTTGATTTTAGGCACCGACCGACCTCCTATCTTCAATGATGGATGTTAAAGGTAAGACAAAGGATAACCCGAAGGCTAGAATGGACTTACAAGAATATTGCAGGCAGCCTGAATTATACTTGCAGACAGAAAACAATGGTAAGATATTCAAGCCCAAAGCAAGTTACACATTCACTTTGGAAGAAAGACGTCAAATTTGTGATTGGGTGACGAAATTGAATATGCCTGAGGGTTATGCGTCGAATCATGAAAAAAAACTTGATATGGAGGTAGGGAAGTTGACCCATTTGAAAAGTCATGACTGTCATGTTTTCATGGAGACCTTAGTGCCTATTGCATTTTGTGGTTTGCCTGAAAGAATCTAGAAACCCATCACAGAGATTAGTTTATTTTTCAAAGACTTGTGTTCTTCCATATTAAGGGAAGAAAACCTACTCCGGATGGATCAGAACATTCGTGTAACATCTACTAAGATGGAAAAGATATTTCCATGTGGTTTTTTTATGTGATGGAACACCTTCCAATCCACCTTGTACACGAGGCACGTCTTGGAAGGCATGTTCAATACATATGGATGTATCCCTTTGAGAGGTAATATTATAAGTTTCATGTAATTTTCTATTTTATGTGAATGTTCTTGGCTAACATGAAATTATGTAGAAAATTGGCAAATGCAAACAATTTGTTAAGCAGAGGAATAGGATTGAAGGATCTATATGCGAAGCTTATCTTGCAAAGGAAAATTCTCATTTTTGCTCTTACTATTTTGAGAGTAAGGTGAGATGTGCTAGAAATAGGCCCAATAGGAACACGGTCGAATGTGTGAATGATCCATTATATCCGCCTATGTCCATATTCAATCAACCAGGCCGATGTTCTAAGGATGTTAGAAAGAGAAGTTTGAGTGATATGGAGTACAAGTCAGCTACACTTCATGTGTTACTAAATTGTCCCGAAGTTGTACCATTTCTCAAGTAAGTATTGATTTAGTAGTTATCAAAATATAAAATTTAATGTGATTACATCTCAATGCAACTACTAAAATATTTGATGTGTCATAGTCACTTCATGGGTTAATTTGGCCATGGTGCTGTATATACGATTTGATATGTGGTTCAAACAATTTGTAAGTTTATCCTTATAATATTCTAACACTATGTAGGTAAACAATGTTTGGAAGTTAACTTATGAATTTTTTTAACAATATGTAGGTAAATGATCCAAATAATGGTGTAAAGCAATTTTTGAAAGATATATCTTGGGGACCTGGGCTTCAGGTCACAACAATGTCTAAGTACGTTGTGAATGGTTATAAGTTTCACACAAAGGATTTCTCTAAAAATAAAAATAGCAACAACAGCGGTGTGTGGGTTCAAGGAGGTGATGGCAACCAAGTTGGAGATATTGATTATTATGGTGTGCTCAAAGAAATAATTGAACTAGAATATAGTGGTTGGCCATATAAGAAATTGATACTCTTTAGATGCAAGTGGTTTGACCCACATCCAACAAGAGGTACAAGAGTACACAACCAATACAACATAATTGAGGTTAATCATACGAGGGAGTATGNATTGCACATAATGTTAGGAAAGTGTATTATTCTTCTTATCCATCGCTGCGGAATAAGTCCGATTGGTGGGTTGTAATTAAAACTAAGCTTGTAGGTAAGGTGGAAGTCAAGAATGTGTTAGATGTTGATTATCAAAACGATATCTCCAGTGGTCACCAAATAGTGGACGAACTTTTAGAAAATGATTTGGAACATCCTGCACACATATTGGAAGAAGTTGATATGGATGAAGTAAAAATTATAGAAAATGAGGAAGTAGAATCAACTTATGAAGCTCAAACTACTGAGGAAGAAGAATTCTCGGACGAGGAACAATACGTCGATGAGATTTAAAAAGTTGGTTTCTTTAATAACTCTCGTTTGATAGCTGGTTTCTTATATGTTTCAATCTAAATATGTATTATATTATGCAGATGACAGGAAAGGGTCGAGGTAACGATGAACCTACTGGTTCTCGGGGTCAAGAAAAGGCTAGGAAGGGAAAGAGGAGGGTACAATATAATCCTCTATCTTTTCCACCCTCTTCAGAGATGCCGATGCCTGCGCCTATGTCTTATCCTCCACCCGACGGCTATGATGAGGTGCCACAACATCACCAGCCCTACGTCTTTGTGCAGACATCGGGTCTTTCATCACAGGGCCATAGGACTAGTACGTTGGCATGCAAGCTCGATACCATGGCATGCAAGCTCAGCTCAAAGTTCTCCTAGCTTCTTGAGATTTTCCGATTGCCCGGTCTCGCGAGTCATTGCCAGAGGCTCAACTTGAACGTGAGCGTTCCTTCCATCCTCCCCGTGCTAGTTCCTCCCGTCCTGCCCGTGATCGTTATTCTCGTCCCCCACAAAATGACCCTGCTCATTACCGTCTTAATAATGAATATTCATCAGACTATGATGATAATGATGTTGAATGAAGCAGTCCTTGAGTACTTTTATATACTTTGAACTAGACAATAGAACCGGTTTTTGAATGGGCTTGTAATAAGTGTTAACTTAGTTTTGTTAGTTTAATGTATTAATTCTATTGAACTTTATACTTTGTTGGTTTTAATGTTGTTGTTGTGTTGTTGTTGGTTAATTTGTTGGTATTGTTGTTGTTGTTGTTGCTTATAATAGGAAATTTGGTATGCTGGCAGGTGGTGTAGCTGCCAAAACAAGCAGTTTCTGCCAAAATTATACCTAGAAAAGCGACCAAAGTTGGTCGATTTTCTATCTAAATTATTTTTTCTCGGAAATAGCGACCAAGGTTGGTCGCTAATTAACCCAGATTTCCTAAAAAGCGACCAACTTTGGTCGCTATTCTGTTAAAAAAAAAATCTGGGAATTAGCGACCAATTTTGGTCGCTTATGTATAAAAAAAATTAAATTCTATAAATTAGCGACCAATTGTGGTCGCTTATATTTTAAAAAAATTAAAAAATTAAAAAAAAGCGGCCAACTTTGGACGCTATATTCCAGATTTAAAAATATAATATTTGGTTTACAGACCAAAGTTGGTCACTATATTTTGAATAATAATAAATAAAAAAAACGTAATTTAACTATAGAGACCAACTTTGGTCGCTAAATTTATATTATTAAAATATTAAAGCAACCAAAGTTGGTCGCTATATTTATACCCAGAATATGTGGTCCCTAATGTAAAGGGACCAACAAAATAGCGATCAAGCCTTGTTTGACTCATTTTGGTCGCTTTTTCACTGTTTAGCGACCATATTTGATCGCTTTTGGTGGTCATTTTTTCCCGAATTTTAGTAGTGTGAACTAAGCTCTCGTTATGTGCCTGGTACGGAAAAGGGCCTGACTAAGTGAAGCTAGAATGAAAATACACACTAGAACTGAAAATACACGAAATATTGATAGAGAGAAGCTGAGAAAATTAAGAATGGAGATGAGAAGACATTGTATACAAACAACCAAAGTGCATGGTTACAATACGTATTGTAACCTTACCTTTAAAATAACCCATTTACACGCACCAGCACATGCTATCACTCCACAGCTGTGTCCCACACGGAATGAAGCGAGTTTTGACGTAACTAATAAAGTTGCTGTTATGTGATGACCAAGAAGTTACGTGGGTTTGATCCATGGAAATAGCTAGACTCTTAAAAAAATGTAGGGTAAGGTTGCGTACAATAGATCCTTATGATCATGCCCTTCCCCGAACCCCGCACATAGCGGAAGCTTAGTCTACCGTACTGCCATTTAAAGTGGACCCACAAATAAGTGATGTGGCATGCCACTTGAGCAATGAGAGCGGTTTTTCCTGCTGGGAAAACGGATAGGTCCCACCTGAAAATATAAAACAACTTTTACATTATTAGGTTATTTAATAAATAAAACGTGTAATGGGCAGGTCAGATCGGATATGAGCGGGAAAAAATAGACAATAGCAAAAACGGATAAATTATCCGATCCAACCCATATTAAATACGGATAGCAAATGGGTTAACCGGCGGATAGTATGGATAGTGGCGGACCCAAATGGTGGCTAATGGGCTCAACTGAACCCGCTTCACCAAAAAATAATACTGTGCATATGTATAAATTAGGATTAAAGCTGTGTAAATTTTGTATTAATATTTATTTGAACCCACTTGACAAATACTATTTTACTACTAACGTTATATACTTCTAAGATTGAACCGGCTTGCATAAAATTCTGGGTCTGCCACTGAGTATGGATATCCATTTTATGTGTGGCTTCTTGAATATGATCACTTTTGGGAGAATTTCTAGTCTCCTAAACTTGAGGAACCCCTAATATGAGTCTTTGCAAATATAAAAGTTAAACCCATTGATTATTCATTTTTTAAGCTGATAATAGGAATCTTAAATTTGACTCATTTTTAAAAAATTAATTATTCAAACTCATTTTTTAGTACATAAAAAATATGAATTTGATACATTACCAATTTCTGCTCTTGTATAGTAGTTCCATTCCTTCCCCACCCAATAATTCAATAACGATTCTTTTTCGAGTAATTACAAAAGGAATCGAGTCCCTGACCAATAAAATGATTCTTTATCCGAATTTATGTAGCAACGTTTGACTCGATACGAAATTTAAGAAAAATTTTAATATTAGAAGTTCTGGTCTAAAATAAATCATAAATACAATACAATAATATATGTATAGCTATAGAATCTCAGTTGTGGATTTAAAAATCGTGGCTACTACCTAACAATAGCTAGAAAAATTACAATTTCATTGCTATTTACCAAATTGTAAAATTTCATAGCTACAAAAATTCATTTTGTGTGGCTGCAAACTAATTCATTAAAGGGAAAGTAGAAATTCTATGGATAAATTATTTCTAAATAAGAAAATATAATGAGTATTGTTTTTGGGACTGAGGGAAAAAGTCGGTACTGCATAAATTGAGACGGAAAGAGTATTATGTACGGGTAAGGAGTAAAAGTTTTTTCAATGTAAAATGAGGTGTAAGCAAGCTTCCACCTCATCAGTAAATACAATTACATGCGACAATAACATATCCAGTATATATATTTTTATAGTGTGACAATAACATATCCAGTAGAATGTTTCTGATAGACCTTCGAAATATACGAGGTAAATACCTCCCCAGAAACTAGGACCATATACTTGCATCATCCTTCAACACAACATTGAATTATGTATGAGAAAATATTGAGAGAAGAAAAAGTTAATTACCATTTTGCTATACACAGGATGTGGAATTATAATAGATAGCTCGGGGTTCAACATTTTGCATAAAAAAGATATGCATGCATGTGAAATCACAGAAGGTAGCATTTTGTTCAATTAGTTCAATTTTTTTTAATTTATCTGAATTTCTCTTGGGGCTCGTATTCGTGCAAGATTTTTTTTTGTTTCATACCCGATGTCCGGTTCACGTCAGGAAGTCTCACACTGAAGGTAAGTTGTTACTAACAAAGGTGATTTCATATCCAATACTCGAACAGAAACCTTTTATTAAGGATGATAACCTACTTACCATTCTACCACAACCTTTATCTGTTGGGCAAGAATCTTAAGATAAAGATACTACTTATTTTCTTTTTTTTAATATAAAGATATAAATATTATTTGATTCTTTCTATTACTTCTCCAAAATGACTCGTCTTTGGTTATTTATTTACTTTTAAGGAAATAGGAGTGAAAGATAACAGGTTATTTATTTAATAACATAAAAAAACAAAGTAAAAAACTTGTGATAACAGGTTAAGCATTTTACATATACAGAGTCAAAATCAGTAATTTGTCAGCATATGTGTAATATAAAACTCTTTTACATTGCATTAGATCTTTTGAAACTTGTGGGATTTCAACAATTGAGTTTAAGTAATTACAGGTAAATTCTTATGATAAATTTCACAAGTTAATTAGTTAACATGCGACCATAATATTAATATTTATCTCGAAATACGAGTATCAACTAAATTTTTAATGTGGTTATAAGGATATGTGATCTAATTCAATGACAATTGATAAATGGCTAAATAGGTAAAGGAATTAAACAATTAAAATAGATCAAACCAGTGTAATAGCTAGTTATCGATCCCGATCTGAATTAGACTCGAGATCAAGTGCCAGGAACAGTAAGAGCAGCAATAATAATATGAACAATAAAAACTATAAAGAGTTAAGAGCGAATAAAAGAGCGGAATGCTTTGTATTTCTCAGTAATGACTCAAGTGGTAAGTGCGTATGATGATAATAATGATAAAATATTTTTTTACAAATGAACATGATTCCTCTTTATATAGTAGAGGAATCCTAAACAAGGTATGACTCTAATTTCGGAAGTAAAAATACATGATTGATACCATTAACCGTTGATGGTTCTAACGGTTCTGAGATTCTCGCCGAGACTGGTGGTCGATCGCGGATATCTCGCGATTCTGTTACCATGGTGTCGATTTAGCCTGATCTTGATCCTTTAGTCTTCATATTCTCTAAGCCCGAACTTGCTTCGATATCAGCTCATTCTCGAGACATACCCTCGAACCCGTAGAATCAGGTATCCTCGATTTTATCGTATACAGATAGTCCCCGATTTTTCGATACCTCGACCATGATGTCATTATTGTATTGGTAAAAAAGAGTTTCACACGTAAGCCAACTTTTGACAACTCAGCAAGTTATGTGGGAACGGGAGAAAGCGACAGCTGGATGTGATTCTTTGAAGAGGTACGGAACAAAGAGGCACGATTCAATAAACCCTCGAGCTTATCAGCCACGGGAAAATCAACCTGATCAAAACAGGAAAGAGACACGGTCAGAATGAATCTGGACAAAGCTACGGGCAAATTCAAGAACCCACAATTGATTACTCGTACGTTATGAAATCGTACCCCAATTACTGTTATCCTTTTTAACGCCTCATTAATGTCATAATTAGTCATTAATGGGGCAACTATAGCAAGAGTTGTACGTTATATCAAGGAATCTCCTCTATAAGGGAGGGGAATACAGCTTGTAAAGGCATCTGATTCTCGAATACAATCTACTTTGCTTTTTTATATTTCTGCAATATTGTCTATTATTCATTTTTCTCTATTTCCTTGATTATCAGTAACCCCTGTTCATCCTAGAAATAGCTTTAGTCGAAGGATCAAATTCTTTGGTTAAACAAATTGGTTCCGTTACCGCGAATCTGATAATCTTTGTCTGCTTTTCAAGTGATATCCTCTGAACTATGTCGAACTCCAACGACAACAACCAGCAAAGAAATGGAACCCCAGTTCCATCGCCTTTAGGAATCCCACGTGGTTCAAGGGAAAAATCCCCAGAAAGATCCAATAACAACAATGGTGATAATGATCAAACGATGGAAAAAGATCGGGTAAAGCAAATGATTGCAGAGTATGAGAGCCAAGCTTAGCAAGAATTTGCGAGGGGATTACCAGCAGCCTTACCTACACCACAGACGCCACCCCCCAATAATACCATCACCATGGAAAATCCTCAATTTGGGTTGGCAAACTCAGGAAGAGGAGATACTCCTAATGAATCTCTCGAAGCGAGACCAGGTGCATCTAATAACTCTGAATTACAAAATTTACTGCTATTGACTCTTTTGCTGAGCTTGCGGATTCATTTGTAAAAGCACACTCTGGTGCACAAAAAGTTGAGAAAAGTATGGAAGACATATTCAAAATAAAACAAGGAGACACGGAACTACTCCGTGAGTTTGTAGACAGGTTTCAACGAGAAAGAATGCAGTTACCCAGGGTGCCTGATAATTGGTCAGCCATGGCATTCGCAAGCAACCTAAATGATAAAAGCTCAGAAGCAACGAGACGACTTAAGGAAAGTCTAAGAAAATTCCCCGCTACAACATGGAACGATGTATATAACATGTATAGTACTAAACTCAGAATTGAAGAAGATATCATTGCTCGTTCGAGAGATGAAGATCATTCCAGATCTAGACGTCCAGAATCAGATAGAAGATCAGGTAAAAATAGGTATGATCCTTACTTAGGACCCTCGGGACGTGATATTCGTCCCAGGTTCGAAAACACTAGGTCAGAATATAGACTACAAGGAAGAGACGCCGTCTCATCCTCGTCTAGATCCAGAAAAGATCGAGATGAACGACCTCGAGGTAATACTCGAATTGGGGATCATACCTTTAATGTAAGAACTACTGAACTTTTCTCAATATTGAGGAACATGGGAGACAAGGTTAAGTGGCCCAAAGAGATGCGATCAAATCCAAATAGAAGGAACCCATATCACTGGTGTGAATTTCATAACGATCATGGGCACAAAATTGCGGATTGCAGATTTTTACAAGGTGAAGTAGAAAATTTATTGAAACAGGGCTATTTAACAGAATTGTTTAGTGATAAAGGTAAACAAGCATATATGAGGAACATGCAGGAGCCCCCAAAGCCTCCTTCTCCAAAAGGAATCGTCAACGTGATACACGGAGATGAAGAAGTAAACAGAGTGGTCTGCAAACCAACCACAAAGTTCACAATTACACATGGCAAACGGGTTCGTGAAAATCTGGAAGAGGACGATATAACCTTCGATGATGCAGATATCGGCGGATTAATGCTTCCNGGTTTGATAACTCTACGGTTATAACAAAAGGAGAAATTGAGCTTAACACCTATGCTGAGGGGGTGATCAAAGGTATCAGGTTCCAAGTCATCGATACTGACATGGGTTACAACGTAATCGTGGGAAGGCCATGGATCCACGACATGAAAGCAATACCCTCCACCTTGCCTCAGGTAATTAAATTCCCCTCTGAATGGGGGATTCAGCAAATTAGAGGCGATCANTCGTGGGAAGGCCATGGATCCACGACATGAAAGCAATACCCTCCACCTTGCCTCAGGTAATTAAATTCCCCTCTGAATGGGGGATTCAGCAAATTAGAGGTGATTAGCAAACCGCAGGAAATATAAACTCCATGGTACACTACAACAAGAAAAAAGAGGTGGAAGAATCATGAGATAAGGGAATCTCTCAAGCGGGTAACACCGCCCAAACAGGCATCCCACCAGAAGTGATGACTCATAAACTAAATGAAGATCTATCCTTCGTACCTGTTAAGCAGAAGAAAAGAAAGCAAGGACCATTCAAGAACCAAGTGATCGACGAAGAGGTACAGAAACTCTTGAAGATTGGTTCGATACGAGAAGTAACGTACTCTAACTGGCAAGCAAACACCGTGGTAGTACCTAAAAATAATTGCAAATGGAGAGTATGCGTAGATTATACAGACATAAATAAAGCATGCCCCAAAGATTCATTCACATTGCCACATATAGATCAAATGATTGATGACACAACATGTCATGAATTATTAAGCTACTTAGATGCATATTCTGGTTATAATCAGATTAAAATGGATCCCTCAGATGAGGAGAAAACTTCCTTCATTACAATCAGGGGGACTTACTGTTATAAAGTTATGCCTTTTGGCTTAAAGAACGCTGGAGCTACTTATCAAAAGTTAGTGATTAAAGTGTTCCAAGAACATCTTGGAAAGACGATGGAAGTCTATATTGATGATATGTTGGTAAAATCAACACAAGCAGAAGACCATTTCCAGCATCTCTCTACTACCTTTGATATTTTACGCAGGTATAATATGAAGCTAAATCCAGAAAAATGCGCTTTTGGAGTGCAATCAGGTAAATTTTTGGGTTTCCTTGTATCGAACAGAGGAATAGAGGTAAATCCCGCTCAATATAAAGCTATAGAAGAAATACCTGATATTTTAATAAATAAAAAGGAAGTTCAAAGGCTAATAGGGAGAATAGCAGCTTTGGGAAGATTTATTTCTATGTCTTCCGAAAAAAGTTTTAAATTCTTCTCAGTTCTCAAAAAGCGGAATCAGTTCGAATGGACTGAAGAATGTCAGCAAGCCCTCAAGAATCTTGAGATTTATCAATCGAAACCACCGCTGCATTCAAAGCGAAAAGAAGGGGAAAGATTGTACATCTACCTGGTTTTTTAGGAAATTGCTGTAAGTGCAGTACTGGTAAGAGATGAAAAGACACGGCAAGCTATCAAGTGTTATCCTATAACTAACAATGAAGAAGAGTACGAAGTTGTTATTGCAGGGCTTGAACTCGCACGGGAGCTCTCAATCGATCAAATTGTGATCAACATCAACTCCCAACTGATAGTAAATAAGATACAGGGTACTTACATCGCTCGTGAGACTCGAATGAAACAGTATCTTGAAAAAGCACGGGAGCACGTGAGACAATTCAAAACATGGAAGGTAATGAAAATAATTAGAGAGGATAATGCAGAAGCAGATGCATTAGCTAACCTCGCAGTAGTCACGACAATAACAAACAAAGACAATGCAATTGTCATCCAACTATTTCATTCAATGATCGACCAGGACAGGAATGAGGTAACTTTCAACAACTTAACCTGGGACTGGAGAAACGAAATTCTTAATTTTTTGCAGAATGGCACCGTACTTGAAGACAGGAAAGCAACTCAAGCACTTCGCCGCAAAGCTGCACGGTACTGCCTTATTCGCAGCTCGCTTTATCACAAGATGTTCGGAGGACCCCTAGATAAATGCCTCGGACCTAACCAAACGGAATTTGTGATGAAAGAAGTCCACGAAGGACACTGTGGAAATCACTCAGGGGCGAGATCCTTAGTGAAAACCCTAAACAGAGTTGGATACTATTGGCATAAGATGGAAGAAGTAGCCAAGAACTTCACATCCAAATGCGACAGGTGCCAAAGGTTTGCCAATAACATGCATCGACCAGCAGAATTATTGCATCCAATAATATCCCCATGGCCTTTTATGAAATGAGGTATGGACATAGTGGGACCTCTTCCCACAGCTAAAGGACAGGTACATTTTTTGCTCATGCTAACCAATTATTTTACAAAAATGGGTAGAGGCAGAAGCGTTCAAACAAGTGCGAGAAAAGGAATTTAAAAGCTTCTTATGGCGAAACATAATATGCCGCTTTGGAATACCAAAGGAGATCGTGTGCGATAATGGCCCACAATTCATAGGCTCGCAAATCACAGAATTCTTCGAAAGCTGGCAAATCAAACGGATCACTTTAACACCATACCACCCCGTGGTTAATAGTCAAGCTGAGTCAACGAATAAGGTCATCATCAACAATCTAAAGAAGCGGCTAGATAAAGCCAAAGGAAACTGGCCTGATGAGTTACCAGTGGTATTACGGGCATACAGAACAACTTCAAAAATAGCCACGGGAGAAACCCCGTTCGCACTTGTCTATGGCACAAAAGCCTTAATACCTGTGGAGATTGGCGAACCAAGCATAAGGTTCTCAACAACCATGGAGGGAGAAAACGACGATGAATTGAGGACCAATCTGGACCTGCTCGAACCACGAAGAGAAGCAGCACTGATACGGATGGCATCTCAAAAACAAATCATAAAGCGTTACTACAACCATAAAGATCATCTCAGGTACTTCAATATTGGGGACTTTATCCTCAAAAAACTCTTTCAATCAACGAAAGAAGCAGGCGCAAGAAAGCTAAATCCAAACTGGGAAGGACCTTACAAAATCTGAGGCATAGCTGGAAAATGTGCATATGAGTTGGAAGCTATGGACGACAGAGTTCTACCAACAAGCTGGAACGCCATCCACCTAAATAAGTATTACTTCTAAGGAAAAGAATACCCCCGTCAGGTATCACACGTTCGATTTTATTTTGAACATTTAAAAATTTTACTAACTTCTATAGATGATAGGAAAAAAGCTAACCCATCACCAGATGATGATATTAGACCTGCAAAGACGCGAGGAAATAACACAATTCCCGGTCTAGGGTTACACTTTCTGATGGACGTTCTAAAGGGTTAAGCAATCATCATCTAAAAAACTATATACCTTTGAGTCCGGAATGTTTTTCCTTTTCAGGGAAAGGGCCACAAGGAAGGAATAATCAAGTGCTAGAGATTTCATTCTTCAAATCTCAAACACTTGGGGGACTATACAGTATGGAAGGCTAAGACGAAGCAAAAAAAGACTATCATAAAGTTAAAAGCTCGAGCCTGAAGACCCATCTACCCAACGAGACAAGTGATACGAGCAGAATCTAAAGAGATCAAAAGGAGTCATCCAAATACAAATCCTAATGCAAAAAAACCTTCGAACATGTTCAGGTTGAAAGGCAAAATATTAGTCACGAGAAAAAAATGTACATCTTTATACTTATTCAAAGCTGTTGTAACAAAAACAGTTAGGGGTAAAAGATCATCATCAGTGTACTCATTCAAAAACTGTTATCAAATAAAATAGTTATGGATGAAAGATCTAAATCCTTGTATTTGTTCAGAAAACTTTTATCAAATAAAAACAGTTACGAATAANTGAAATACAAGAATATATCAAATTTGTTAAACAAATAGTTGTAACATGAGTTTTAGACGATATCAAACACATGTAAAATGTCATGGAAGTTCAAACAAAAAACTTTCCTTGGAAACATTCTTAAACATGTGTAAAATTCCTATCACTGTATTGCATTATCATGAAGTTGAGACGTCTTCTTCATGTCAAATATAAAGAGCCATCTTCCATAAATTATGCCTACTACAAAAAGGCACACATTTAATATGACATCGTGCCTATTACGAAAAGGTACGAGTAATCTAAAGCATTCTATATGAAACTCAGAGGTAAAACTAAAACCTCAAAAAACGAAGCATGCAAAAGACTTAAAGATTGAAAGTGAAACTAAACAAAAGTCATACTAGCATTAATATATTAAAACGACTAAGCAAAAGCTAAGTATTAACTTATACTTAGCCGTATAGAATTTTTATATACATTGAGGTGCCCCTAAGTTTTCATTTGGGGACTTTAAAGAAATCTAAATTTACCCCTGATGGGACTGGGGGTAACCACCAATTGAGACAAAGATAAAAAAAAAGAGGGGTTGAACCAACTAAACTTCTTCAAGAGGGGGGGTTGACTTCATTGGCAGAAGGAGCGGGAGCAATTAGGGATGAAGAGGCACGAGCGGCTGGAGTCTCACCGTCAGGTGAAGAGAGGTTATGACCCTGTTGAGCCTTATCCATGGCTTCCTTAGTTTTAGCTATTTCAGCACTAAGTTCGAAACCCTCTTGACTCATTTCCGTCAATGTGTCAAGGAGAAAATTCATATATGCCCATCTAACATCAACAACAGACACCTCTTCAAGATCTTCATAATCCTTTGCCCATACTTGAAGCTCAGCTCTCAATCCGTCCTTCTCCGCTTCAGCAGCTTCATGGGCGGCCCTTAACGGTACAATCGACTCCTTCAGAGTTTGAACTTTATCTAAAGCCTTACGAAGGTCCTCTTGAGTACAAATGAGTGATTGCACGAGCTCGCCTGAGTATTCCTCCTTCTGCCCAAACAAGTTTTTCAAGTCTCTAATCTCCTCAGAGGCGCGGGACAGCTGCTCAGCAAATGAGGACTCCAGAACACTCTTGTCTTTATCAGCCTAACTGGAAGAAGCCTTCTTTACTGCCAGTTCTGCTGCCATGAGCCTCATCTGCCGCTTCAAGGTACTTCTTTCCTCTTCTAAGGCATCCATGTCTATCCTTAAGCTATCATACTATGCTTTCCAATTATCAGCATTAGCCTGCAACTTTTTCGTCTCTTGGTCCGTATGTGAGACCCTCTTCATAAGCTCCATGCATATAAGATTAATCTACAAGAATTAAACCAATCAGATGTGGTAAATTTCATATACGAAAATGAAAGAGGATAACCTGCATCATACCTTCAAAGAAGTATGCACAACTTCATTGGCCCATGTAAGAGCATTGTGGCTGGCTAGCTTGGCTTTCTCAGTGGGACCTATCAAAGGCTAGAGCCACACTTCGGGCTCACCCGTTTTCTTGAAAAGATTCCCCTCAGCTGGAACCTCTATTACCACTTGTCGCATCTCTCTGCTGGGAGACCCTACTTCCTGTTGATACCCAATTTTTTATCAAATTATTTTTTTAATTTGTATATTCACCTCCAAAATCACTCTTTTATAAAAACTGGTATTTTTCCGAGATATTTTTCATATTTTTATTAAATCTTTTTCTAATTTATTCAGTATTTTTTATTCAATAATTATTCATAAATCGTATTATAAAGAATTTCAAAATATTTCCCAGTCAATATATATCATTTTTAATCCTATTAGGATTTAATTATTTCACAAATTAGCCAATTTGGCATTGTTTGACCATAATTACAATAACTTTGCAACTATGGCCTAATTGTACATTTTCTACCACTTAAATCAATAATTATTTCATTTTATATTTTTTCGTACTCATTAATTACCTTAATTTCATTTATCTAGCATTAATTTCATTTTATATGATTACTAGCTATTTTATTTAATTACTTATCAATTTCAGTGGGTATTTTAACTAATAGCCATTTTTAATTTTGATTCTTGCCTAATTCTAACCCAAATCATCAGATTTTTTTAATAACCCAATCACATACCCATCGCAAATCAATTCCATACCCTGCCCAACCCCGGATCTATCTGAGCCATTGATCAAATTTGATCAACGGCCCAGATCCCACCAACCATAATTAAACCCTAGAGACTACCCCCTCCGACCCCTCATTTCCAAACCTCTCAATTCTCTCTCTATCTCTCTGGTTCTCCCTAGAACAACATTCGCTTATCTCTCCACCTCCAATGGAGTCTGTTCGTCTTCTTCGGCTAGTTCCCTCGCCGGAAACTGTGGTCCTTCTTTGTCTCTTGGTTATTGCTTCACCCTACACCGGTCTAAGGCACTCAGGTGAGCCTGGAGTGGTTCAGCTCCTACCTGTGGCCTCTCATGCCATCTTCCGGCCTCCTCCGGCCATTTGAGTAAGAGCCATGGCTTTTTCGGCTAACGATGACAACATCTTCAAGGTTTTCCTTGTTTTTCAACTCTCTGAAACCCTAACCCCTTGTATTTTTTTTATTTTCTTTTAGATGTGACTTAGATCTCTGTTTATTATAGGCTCTTTATTATTTTATTTAAATTTTTTCCGATTTCAACAAGGGTTTCTTAACCCCTTTCAAAATGCTTCTCTTCTGATTTTTGGTACTAACCTATGATTCTCAGTATATTTTAAATATTTGATCAAGCATTCTCTCTTTACTTGAGTTCAAAAATCCCATTTTTAGGGTTTCTGAGTTCGTCTTGGTTGCTGTGTTTGGTTGATCTGTGTGTTTCTCATAAACATCTTACGATTATGTGATTCTTACTTACTTTTGCTTGATTAGGGTTTTTGTGTTCGACTATTCCTGACTATATCATGATTTATACGAAACCCTAACTCATATTTGGTACTGTTCTTCCTTATGGTCCTGATTCTAGCTTATTACCTGCTTATTCTTATGGTGATGATAAATCAATGTTATTTTCTCTATTATCCTTAGAACTGTGATATTCTCCTTAAAGCCATGATTTTGTGTATTTTTTCTTAGAACTCCTTACTAATCTTGCATGTTTGTGTGACACTCACCTTATTTGATAACTGATTCCCTGTGATTACTAATTTTCAGAATTATTTTCTACCTTCTATTATGTATAAATATGCTGTCAATTATATACACTTTCCTTAATTAATATATCATGTACCTAGCCTTAATCACATGCCCTATTCTTTACTACTCTTTGTACGATTAAAATCAGTTTTTTAAATTAGTTCTCTTTCCTTCTTTACTACTGTGGTATCCGTTTGAACTATGACTCCTTAATTGTGGGGAGTACTGGTAATGATTGGATCCTAATTGTGTTTATTTCTATAATTATATACACTTTACTTGATTCCTTTTATTTTGTTGCCACTACTTGTTACCGTTTGGGTATGATTCCTTAACTAAAAGAAGTATGTATTCTAAACTAACTCTAATTGATGATTATTTCTATAATCACTACTGAACAATTATTTTTTACCTTATTCCTCTGCCTGCTTTTCAAAACTTTATATATACTCTATTCATACACACACAGACACACGAAGGAATATGTTCAAAAACCTCTCTCACAATTCAAAAGACTTCCTGCTCTTCTTTCTATGCTAATTACCACTACTATGGGTTAGCCGACTACAAGCCAAGGCTAGCTACTGTGCATTCTCCTACTTTCTTGTTTATGTTATTACTTTATTCACTTCACTGGTATGTCCTAATTTATATTTCAGTCTTCAAACCAACATGTTTCATTACTGTTGTGATTCAACATGCTTCAAAATTGCTTACTTATTTTTCAGTATATATCTAGGATCCTAAAGTCCCCTCTACATGTTTAAATTAAGCTTTATCTGTTTCTGTACACTTAGAACCTGCTTGCATGCCTATGACTAGTACATTAGTTTAACCATGGCCTTAGGTGTTAATCTGACCTAGCACTATACACCTAATCCTCTAGACCCTTAGAAGTTCCTGATTGCATGTCTATGTGCTTATTTTCCTGCTGTATGTGTGCCCTTACATGCTCTGTAGTTGTCCCTAACCCCATTATCCCTATTTGTGATTGTTGGACCATCATTGGTCCTTGTGTGATGTTAAGTTTCCATTTCCTTCTTCAAAAAACTGCTTTCCCACTTACTCTTTCTCAAACTGTTCCTTACTTAAATCCTTTTAAACAAAATCACTCTCACACACTCTTAGGAGTCTAAGTTCAGCCCCATTCGTGTGAGCACTGCTTTGGAACCCTTTGAGTACCCTCTGAACTCTGACACACAAGGCTGGCACTTCCACACTGCACATGTTTAAATCTTTTGGCTATGTCTGGGTGTGAGCACTTTCCGGGAGCCCTTGAGGTCCTTAGGGAACTATGACACATCCGGATTATGAAAAGGCTATGCAATACCATAATGCGGTGAGGTTTGCAAGATCTGGGCCTAATTGAAGGCTCCCTATAGAAGTAACTTCTTATTTTCCTTTAAGTTGTGTAATTCATAATTCCCTGACCTGTAATAATCTGTAAACAACTCAGGGGATGGATGGTGAAAGGGAGGGGTAGCTACGTATGCATTAGCAATTAAAGGGATAGAAATTATGCTATTAGACTTTATTTCCTATCTTTGCAATAGAGATCATGTTTAGGCCCGTGTGTTAAAATTCATACATTAGAAATCATGTTATTAGACTTTATTTCCTATCTGTGCAATGGAGATCATGTTTAGGCCCATGTGTTAAAATTCATGCATTAGAAACCATGATGTTTGATTTTATCTCCAATCTGTTCAATAGAGATCATGTTTAGGATCATGTGTTAAAATCCATGCATTAGAAATCATGTTTATTGGGTCTCATGCCTACTGTTTCAGCATGTTCACGTTACTTAGAAAATCCTGCTAATGAATGGTATCTTCTACTGTCATGTTCCACACCACCATGTACGCTTAGGAATCTTTTCTTAGGCTAAATAATATTAAAATAAATTATCATTTTAGCATGTTTTGAAATCATGATTAATACTGAGCATTTAGAAATCATGCTTAGGAATTTTGCATACGCATCATTATGCATCTCTATCTGTGCATTAGATATCATGTCATAGGGCCCTAATCACTCAACTACATTTAGTCTAATTACTAAAGTATAAAGGTATAATAACCACACTCAGTTTTTTTTCTCTAAAAAAATAACAGGTAATGCTTCTGTGTTCTAAATAACCTAGAACATCATGTTTAAGTAATAGTTGCAACAGTTCCTTTAAATAATTTCTGTTAATATACACTGCCCTCGCCTAAGCAAGCCTTATGTAACTAACCTTTTTTAGAAATTAGAAATATGTCTTTCTTGTGTGTGCTGCTTAACACTAGTAGGTCTTTCTTTTAAAAACAGTAGGCAAACTGATTAAGAGCATGTTTTCCTTGAGTGACAAAACAAGTTTGCATGTCTCTTTATCCTCTGAATTCACCTAGATACCATGTCTTAGGATCCTAATTAACAATGCTGCCCTTATATGTGTTTGACTCGTGCTAATTATATGCATTATCTGCGGAGGAAAAATCTGAGCCTCATATATGCTCCTACGGTTTCCAACTGACTGCAGTCCTATATGTTCCTCGCTTGTCGCAAACATCTGCATATTTAAAACTTAAATCCCCTCTTATTTGAGCCTTTACTTGTTATTTGCTATATGTACAAATTCACGAAACCATTCGGCCAGGAACCACACGTGTGGATCCTGAGGGGTGCCTAACAACTTTCCCTTAGGATAATTTCAAGCCCTTAACCAAGTCTCTGGTTAGCAACGTAGTTATAATTGAACCCCTTAGGTTCCCTAACGCACCATTAAAATCGTTAGGTGGCGACACTTCAAAATAAGCAAACCCCTTTCCCAAAAGGAATGAGTTGTCCCAACCAATGTCATAAACCCGATCTCCGCAAGGAAAAAGGGGGTGCGACACTTCCCTAGCGGAAGGCATGGAAGTAGGCAGAGATGAAACAACAACAGGCACGGAGGGTTGAGGAGCTGGAAAAGCCACGGGCAATGTAGTAGGCATGGAGGGTTGAAGAGTTGAGGAAGCCACGGGAAAATTAATGGCAGAAGCCACAATAGCCAAAGGAGCAGATGAGACAACTTCTCTTAAAGAAGCAGGAAAGACAGCAGCCAAAGGGACATCGTCAGGAGAAAGGTCAAAACCTTCATGGAATAGGTAATTCGCAGACTTATGAATGGGGGAATGTGAAACATCTTCAAGGTTAGAGGGCTCAACCATAGACACGAAAGTCAAGGTCATGGGTGTAAACTCATCATCTGAAACCATCCGCCTTCTCCGTGGCCTGTGTACTAAAGAACCTTCTTCTTCTACGGAACGAGACTCGCCAATATTCTTCTTTGAGGAAGATGAATAAACAATAATCTCTTGGGCTTGAGCTAAGGACATCTTCGGGATAGATGAAGCAGAAACCCCACGAGCAGAGAACCCTATCAAAAGGGAAAAAGTTAAGCGACAAAGAAAAAAGAGACTCAAGTAAGGAAAGAAGCAAGAACAAAAGCTTCACCTACCATGGGTCTTTACATGCCAACCATACCTCCCAGCGAGGTACTTCCAAGATCTCTCTTCCAAAGGAACAATAGACAATAATTTTTCTACCCAATCACGGATACCGGAGACATTCTCAATAGTATCCATGATTGCTGAGAATGGAAAAAATAGATACGGTGTTAGTAAAACATCTTAAGTCAGAACTAGGGGAAGTAAATAGTCATGAGCTAAAGCATACTCACGTGCACGATTCGACTTCTCAGGGAAGGGAAGATTTTCTTCACCCACTAAACCAACAGTGGGTACAACAACATACCTAGGTACCAACCCCTATCCTTATCATCTCCAGGGGTTACCATCACTATTTTCCTCCTAGTAGTTAGAGTAAAAACCCCTACACGAAATAAGGTAGGAGAGTAGAGATGAATAAGATGGTTGAAAGTAAAAGGAACCGAGGCTAAAGAAGCTAAACTCCTAAGACATGCGACAACTCGCCACACAAGTGGACCAACTTATCCTAAGCAGATATTGAAAAAACGGCAGAATTCACTTATGACTGGGTCAATGGGGGGTCTAAACCCTAGATTAGAAGGGTATAAACAAAAGAATATCCCGTCTTGTAGGACGTTATTCTTTAATTACTATTCGGAATGTTGACGGGGAAATCAGGCCTCCAAAAACACTCCCTACGAACAAGGGAAACTTGACCCTCAGTTATAAGGGTTGGATACCTTTCGACACTATCAAGGGAAGAAGATTGGTCTACAAGAACCTGATTATCTCTAGCAAAGACAAATTCGGTAGGAACAATTTCATCAACTCCAGCTTCACGAAGGCGTTCACCTCTACCTCTAGACAAAGACCGAGAAGACCTAAACCTCGAAGAAACTAGAGACCTAGCGGAAGGAGAGGGAACTATCTGAAAAGAAGAGGAGCCTCTCGAAGGAGTCGATCCTAGACTCCTAAGTGTACCACCCCTCCGACTCCTAGTCGGAGCAGAAGATGGTGTTAAATTTTCAATAACTATTACTCCTTGAGGTTGATTTGAAGAAGACATGTTTACAAAGGCAAGAAGAAAGTTCTTTTACCAAAGACAAAGATAGAAAGTGCTTCGCGGAAGCAAAGAAAAGTATTTATACTTGAGGACAACCGTCAAACATGGAAAAAAAGAAAAATAATGATGAAAAGTCATAATTGAAGGTGTCACTTCGGGACTGACACAACCGCAAAAAGCCCTAAAAGGTGCCGAGTAAATGCATAACCAATCCGAGAAAGACACGTGGTATGAGCATTAAATGGAAGTGACAAAGACGCCTATGGTTCAGAGAAGGATACAATGTTTCGAGGTAAAGCGGCGGAAAAATATTCCCGCCATAAATGAGTATCCACTTACCAAATATTAATCGATAAATATATGGTAAGTGGGGGGGCTATTTGTATTGGTTAAAAAGAGTTTCACACATAAGCCAACTTTTAACAACTCAGCCAGTTATGGAGGCACAGGAGAACGCGACAGCTGGATGTGATTCTTTGAAGAGGTACAGAACAAAGAGGCACGATTCAATAAGCCCTCGAGCTTATCAGCCACGGGAAACTCAACCTGATCAAAATAGGGAAGAGACACGGCCAGAATGAATCTGGACAAAGCTACGGGCAGATTCAAGAACCCACAATTGATTACTCGTACGTTATGTAACCATACCCCAATTACCGTTATCCTTTGTAACGCCTCATTAATGTCATAATTAGTCATTAATGGGGCAACCATAGCAAGAGTTTTACGTTATATCAAGGAATCTCCTATATAAGGGAGGGGAATACAGCTTGTAAAGGCATCTAATTCTCGAATACAATCTACTTTGCTTTTTTATATTTCTGCAATATTGTATATTATTCATTTTTCTCTATTTCCTTGATTATCAGTAACCCGTATTAATCCTAGAAATGACTTTAGTCAAAGGATCTAGTTCTTTGGTTAAACAATCCTCATGACGTAAGCGATGGATGTGACTGAAACGTCCCGTCGGTTCGTTTCCCAAAAATCATCAATGCATGTCAGTCGTCGATCGGCCGCTAGTGGCACCGAACCGCCAATTTAAACCAAGAAATACCAACTCCTTAATAGATTCAAACTTTACTTTGCCTTGATCGCTAACCCTTTATTTTACAATCCTTCTTGCTTTCCTCTCATCGTCGCTTACTAAACCACCGTTGTTCCACCGGAGCCGCCAGTTTTAAACCTTCTTTTTACTCCCCACACATACGTAAATGGCTAAGACCTCTAAAACAGTACCACAAAAGGAGAAAGTTCCATCTTCTTCCTCCGGGCCGGCCGGCGATAAAACGCAGGTAGAACCGGCCATCCAAGAATACGTACCTGGCCCCTATGTCCTTAAAACTGATTTTAAGGTTGATAACCCCTCATCGGTGTTGATAACCAATTTTTTCCTATATTATTTTTAAAATGAATATATATCCTCAATACAATGCATGAGCATCAATTAATATATTTTTTTTCATAATTTCTGCATTTCTGAGGATTTTTCTTAATTAATTTATCACAGTATTTTTATTTTTTATAAGTAATTACTAACTGCATCACAAATGGTTTTATAATAATTTTATTGCTTAATTTTATCATTTATGTTTATAGTAAGCTTTAACTATTTCATGAATAGCCACATTTTAGGGTTATAATTGCAATAATTTTGCAATAATAGCCCATGTGTGCATAATTACCTTATCTAACAATAAAATGACATTTTATATTTTTCTAATATTAAGTAATTATTTTAAATAATTTCTATGCATCAATAGAATTTTTTATTAATTATCAAAATTAATTAGGTATTTAACAAATAGCCTCTTTTAATTTCGGACTTTAGCCCAAACATTCACCCTAGCCCAATTAAATTTACAGCCCAAATACCCTGACCCAATCTTTTAACCCGCCTAACCTCATATCGAATCCTGGCCGTTGATCTCAAAAGATCAACGGTCCAGGATTAATTGCCTTTTCTAATTACCCCTAAACCCTAGTCATTTGTCCAACCACACCGCCTCTGTTTATCTCTTCTTCTCCATTCTATCTGAAACTATCCCTAACCCTAGCCGCCGTTATCGAAAACCCTCCGTTCCATGGGGTTTCCCTTTGATTTTAGGCACCGGCCGACCTCCTATCTTTAGTGATAGATATTAAAGGTAAGACAAAGGATAACCCGAAGGCTAGAATGGACTTACAAGAATATTGCAGGCGGCCCGAATTATACTTGCAGACAGAAAACAATGGTAAGATATTCAAGCTCAAAGCAAGTTACACATTCACTTTGAAAGAAAGACGTCAAATTTGTGATTGGGTAACGAAATTGAATATGCCTGAGGGTTATGCATCGAATCATGAAAAAAAAGTTGATATGGAGGTAGGGAAGTTAACCCATTTGAAAAGTCATGACTGTCATGTTTCATGGAGACCTTAGTGCCTATTGCATTTTGTGGTTTGCCTTAAAGAATCTAGAAACCCATCACAGAGATTAGTTTATTTTTCAAAGACTTGTGTTCTTCCATATTAAGGGAAGTAAACCTACTCCGGATGGATCAGAACATTCGTGTAACATCTACTAAGATGGAAAAGATATTTCCATGTGGTTTTTTTTATGTGATGGAACACTGTCCACTCCACCTTGTACACGAGGGACGACTTGGAGGGCCTGTTCAATACAGATGGATGTATCCCTTTGAGAGGTAATATTATAAGTTTCATGTAATTTTCTATTTTATGCGAATGTTCTTGGCTAACCTGAAATTATGTAGGACAATTGGCAAATGAAAATAATTTGTTAAACAGAGGAATAGGATTGAAGGATCTATATGCGAAGCTTATCTTGCAAAGGAAAATTCTCATTTTTGCTCTTATTATTTTGAGAGTAAGGTGAGATGTGCTAGGAATAGGCCCAATAGGAACACAGTCGAATGTGTGAATGATCCATTATATCCGCCTATGTCCATATTCAATCAACCAGGCCGATGTTCTAAGGATGTTAGAAAGAGAAGTTTGAGTGATATGGAGTACAAGTCAGCTACACTTCATGTGTTACTAAATTGTCCCGAAGTTGTACCATTTCTCAAGTAAGTATTGATTTAGTAGTTATCAAAATATAAAATTTAATGTGATTACATCTCAATGCAACTACTAAAAATATTTGATGTGTCACAATCACTTCGTGGGTAAATTTTTCCATGGTGTTGTATATACGATTTGATACGTGGTTCAAACAATTTGTAACTTTATCCTTATAATCTTCTAACACTATGTCGGTAAACAATGTTTGGAAGTTACGCTAACTTATGAATTTTTTTAACAATATGTAGGTAAATGATCTATGAAAGATATATCTTGGGGACCTGGGCTTCAGGTCACAACAATGTCTAAGTACGTTGTGAATGGTTATAAGTTTCATACAGATGATTGCTCTAAAAATAAAAATAGCAACAACAACGGTGTGTGGGTTCAAGGAGGTGATGGAAACCAAGTTGGAGATATTGATTATTATGGTGTGCTCAAAGAAATAATTGAACTAGAATATGCAGGTTGGCCATATAAGAAATTGATACTCTTTAGATGCAAGTGGTTTGACCCACATCCAACAAGAGGTACAAGAGTACACAACCAATACAACATAATTGAGGTTAATCATACGAGGGAGTATGATCGCTATGATCCTTTCATAATTGCACATAATGTTAGGCAAGTGTATTATTCTCCTTATCCATTGCAGCGTAATAAGTTTGATTGGTGGGTTGTAATTAAAACTAAGCCTGTAGGTAAGGTGAAAGTCAAGAATGTGTCAGATGTTGATTATCAAAACGATATCTCTAGTGTTCACCAAATAGTGGACGAACTTTTAGAAAATGATTTGGAACATCCTGCACACATATTGGAAGAAGTTGATATAGATGAAATAATAATTATAGAAAATGAGGAAGGAGAATCAACTGATGAACCTCAAACTAGTGAGGAAGAAGAATTCTCGGACGAGGAACAATACGTCGATGAGCTTTAAAAAGTTGATTTATTTAATAACTCTCATTTTATAGCTAGTTTCTTATATGTTTCAATCTAAATATGTATTATATTATGTAGATGACATGCAAGGGTCGAGGTAACGATGACTCTACTAGTTCTCGGGGTCGAGAAAAGGCTAAGAAGGGAAAGAGGAGGGTACAAGATAATCCTCCATCTTTTCCACCCTCTTCATAGATGCCGATGCATGCGCCTATGTATTATCCTCCACCCGATGGCTATTATGAGGTGCCACAACATCACCAGCCCTACGTCTTTGTACAGACACCGGGTCTTTCATCACAGGGCCATAGGATTGTACGTTCGTCATACAATCCAGCTGCCTCACGACCACATGGATCACATCCATCCGTGTCACAGCCACAACGGTCACAGCCATGGGGGTCACATGCATCAGTGTCACAGCCATCAGTTTCACAACCGCTTGCGGTCAATCCAGCTATGTCGCGGTCACAGGGATCACATCCATCTTCATCAGGGACTCCATCTATTTCAGGTCTTCGCCTGCGAGATAGTAGCTCTGACCCCCCCCCCCCACACACACACACACCTTCCACACATGCCTCTAATGTACATGTTTTGGACGATGATGTTGATGACGACAAGGAGGTGCATTATGATCAGTATGGCAGGATCATCATAGTCCCTGAGGGTGATGGGTAAGCGTAATTTGTTATTTTTACGTTTATTGTTTTGTATAGTTTGTACTAAGATATTAATGTGTTTTTTTGTTAAATTGCAGGTTCATCCCGAGTAATATTACTACAAGAATAATCACCAAAGCCACCAGAAAGCTTTATGATGCCCCCTATACGAGTTGGAGTGAATTCCCATTCACGCTGAAGGAGCAAATTTTCAATGAATTTAAGGTATAAATATTCTTTTAAACAGTATAATTATTTATATTTATGATATTTTCATATAATATTTATCTTTTTTAATACAGATCAAGTGTGTATGGGAACACCGCTATAGCGTGGAAGTGGCTGCAAATTTTAATCTCAAAGCTCGGAAGCAGTTGTCGCATAGTTTCTCCAAAGCTAGACAGTTCAACAACAGGCCTGGCCGGTTGCTTCAACATTTATGGGAGTATTTGCAAAGGCAATGGCTTACCGCAACCTTCTTACAGAAGAGCAAAAAAGGAAATAAATCTCGCGCATCCGAGAAGGGAGGCTCCTTGCACACTGGAGGTGCGATCAGCCAAGAGACAATAAAAAGAAGATTGGTACGTAATTGATTAATTTATTTTAATTTTCAAAGTATATCTATTCTGTTTATTAACTAATATTTATGAGTTTTTAGGAAAAGAAGTTGGAGCGTCCAATAAAGCAAGATGAGTTATTCAAGGAGACTCATATTGTCAAGAAGAAGAAAGAGACGGATCAAGAAAGGTGGATCGAGGGCCGAGCCTCGACTGTACATGTATATTTTCACTTTTCATTAAGTATTTTGATTTACACTTATATAAATTTTGAAATACTAATTCAATGTAATTTTTTTTATAGGATTTCTTCACAGCTGACGTGGAGGAATTCATACGCAGTTAGCCACCTAATGAGTCGGGCGAGGCAATCCAACTTTCGGACGAGGATGCTGAAAGAATATGGATGGAGGCTACTGGCGGTGAAAAAACAGGGAAGGTATACGGGCTTCATACTAATAAGTTCCATCTCCATCACTGTGGAATGCAAGGAATAGGGACTTTCTCGATATGCGAGAGACTGTGACAAAGCTCACATCCGAGCTATAAGCGGCCAAGGAAAGAGAAAATCTTAGAGATACTCAGTACGTTGGCATGCAAGCTCAGTACCATGGCATACAAGCTCAGCTCAAAGCTCTCCTAGCTTCTGGAGATTTTCCGATTCCCCGATCTCGCGAGTCATCGCCAGAGGCTCAACTTGAACGTGTGCGTTCCTTCCGTCCTCCCCGTGCTAGTTCCTCCCGTCCTCCCCGTGATCGTTATTCTCGTCCTCCAAAAAATGACCCTTCTCGTTACCGTCTTGATAATGAAGATTCATCAAACGATGATGATAAGGATGTTGAATGAAACAGTGCTTGAGTACTTTTATATACTTTGAACTAGACAATAGAACCGGTTTTCGAATGGGCTTGTAATAAGTGTTAACTTAGTTTTGTTAGTTTAATGTATTAGTTCTATTAAACTTTATACTTTGTTGGTTTTAATGTTGTTGTTGTGTTATTGTTGTTGTTGTATTGTTATTGGTTTAATTGTTGGTATTGTTGTTGTTGTTGTTGCTTGTAATAGGAAATTTGGTATGCTGGCAGGTGGTGTAGCTGCCAAGAAAAGAGACCAAGGTTGGTCACTAATTAATCCATATTTCCTAAAAAGCGACCAACTTTGGTCGCTATTCTGTTAAACAAACAAAAATTCTGGGAATTAGCGACCAATTTTGTTCGCTTATGTATAAAAAAAAATTAAAAAATTAAAAAAAGCGACCAACATTGGTCGCTATATTCCAAATTTAAAAATATAATATTTGGTTTACAGACCAAAGTTGGTCGCTATATTTTGAATAATAATAAATAAAAAAACCATAATTTAACTATAGAGACCAACTTTGGTCGCTAAATTTATGTTATTAAAACATTAAAGCAACCAAAGTTGGTCGCTATATTTATACCCAGAATATTTGGTCCTTTTACTTTAGAGACCAAAGTTGGTCGATAATTAGCGACCAACTTTGGTCCCTAATGTAAAGGAACCAACAAAATAGCGATCAAGCCCTGTTTGACTCATTTTGGTCACTTTTTCACTGTTTAGCGACCATCTTTGATTGCTTTTTGTGGTTATTTTTTCTCAAATTTTTAGTAGTGTGAAGTAAACTCTCGTTATGCGCGTGGTTTGGAAAAGGGCCTGACTAAGTGAAGGTAGAATGAAAATGCGCACTAGAAATGAAAATACACGAAATATTGATAGAGAGAAGCTGAGAAAATTAAGAACGGAGATGAGAAGACATTGAATACAAACAACCAAAATGCATGGTTACAATACGTATTGTAACCTTACCTTTAAAACAACCCATTTACACGCACCAAGAACGTGCCATCACTCCACAGCTAGGTCCCACACGGAATGAAGCGAGTTTTGACGTAACTGATAAAGTTGCTGTCATGTGATGACCAAGAGGTTACGTGGGTTTGATCCATGAAAATAGCTAGCCTCTTACAAAAATGTAGGGTAAGGTTGCGTACAATAGATCCTTGTGATCCCGCCCTTCCCCGAACCCCGCACATAGCGGAAGCTTAGTCTACTGGACTGTCATTTAAAGTAGACCCACAAATAAGTGATGTGGCATGCCACTTGAGCAATGAGAGCGGTTTTTCCTGGTGGGACAACAGATGGGTCCCACCTGAAAATATAAAACAAATTTTACATTATTAGGTTATTTAATAAATAAAACGTGTAATGGGCAGGTCGGATCGGATATGAGCGGGCAAAATAGACAATGTAAAAACGGATAAATTATCCTATCCAACACATATTAAATACGGATAGAAAATGGGTTAACCGGCGGATAGTGTGGATAGTGGCGGACCCAAGTGGTGGCTAATGGGTTCAACTGAACCCGCTTCACCAAAAAATAATACTGTGCATATGAATAAATTAGGATTAAAGCTGTGTAAATTTTGTATTAATATTTATTTGAACCCAATTGAAAAATATTATTTTACTACTAACGTTATATACTTCTAAGATGAACCGGCTTGCACAAAATCTTGGGTCCGCCACTAAGTATGAATATCCATTTTATGGGAGGCTTCTTGAATATGATTATTTTTGGAGAATTTCTAGTCTCCTAAACTTGACGAACCCCCAATATGAGTCTTTACAAATGTAAAAGTTAAACCCATTAATTATTTATTTTTTAAGCTGATAATATGAATCTTATTTAAATTTGACTCATTTTTAAAAAATTAATTATTCAAACTCATTTTTTAGTAGATAAAAAATATGAATTTGATACATTACCAATTTCTGCTCTTGTACAGTAGTTCCATTCCTTCCCCACCCAATAATTCAATAACGATTCTTTTTCGAGTAATTACAAAAGGAATCGAGTCCCTGGCCAATAAAATGGTACTCTATCCGAATTTATGTAGCAGTGTTTGACCCGATATGAAATTTAAGAAAAATTTTAATATTAAAAGTTGTGATCTAAAATAAATCATAGATACACTACAATAATATATGTATAGCTATAGAATCTCAGTTGTGGATTTAAAAATCGTGGCTACTACCTAACAATAGCTAGAAAAATTACAATTTCATTGCTATTTACCAAATTGTAAAATTTCATAGCTACAAAAAATCATTTTGTGTGGCTGCAAACTAATTCATTAAGGGTAAAGTAGAAATTCTATTGATAAATTATTTCTAAATAAGCAAATATAATAAGCATTATTTTTGGGGCTGAGGAAAAAAGTCGGTACTGAATAAATTGAGACGGAAAGAGTATTATGTACGGGTAAGGAGTAAAAGTTTTTTCAATGTAAAATAAGGTGTAAGCTCAGTAAATACAATAACATGCGACAATAACATATCCAATATATATATATTCATAGTGTGAGGTTTGAGAAAGGTAACGTATATGCAGATCTAGTCTATGTCCTTGCGGAAGTAAAAAGAATGTTTCTGATAGACCTTCAAAATATATGGGGTAAATACCTCCCCAAAAACTAGGACCATATACTTGCATCATCCTTCAACGCAACATTGAATTATGTATGAGAAAATATTGAGAGAAGAAAAAGTTAATTACCATTTTGCTATACACAGGATGTGGATTTATAATAGATAGCTCGGGTTCAACATTTTGCATAAAAAAGATATGCATGCATGTGAAATCACAGAAGGTAGCATTTTGTTCAATTAGTTCAATTTTTTTAAATTTATCTGATGGTGAACTGAAACTGTTTTGTATACATATGCATATAAATTTCTCTTGTTAGGGGCTCGTATTTGTGCAAGATTTTTTTTGATTTCACACTCGGTGTTTGATTCACGTCAGGAAGTCTCACATTGAGGGTAAATTATTACTAACAAAAGTGATTTCATATCCAATACTCGAACCGAAATCTTTGATTAAGGATGATGAACTACTTATCATTCTACCACAACATTTATCTGTCAGGCAAGAATCTTAAGATAAAGATACTACTTTTTTTTTTAAGATAAAGATATAAATATTATTTGATTCTTTCTATTACTTCTCCAAAATGACTCGTCTTTGGTTATTTATTTACTTTTAAGGAAATAGGAGTGAAAGATCAAATTATCCTAACGTTACAAATTCCAACACAAACTTAGAAAAAAATTTAAGTTATATACACGGATATATTTTAACTACTTAAAATAGGTTATAATTAATCTATTTTTCCACATTACCTTATCAAATTGCTATGATATTTGTTATTCTGAGTCAAATTGACCTGATAGTATAAACAAATTTATACACAATCAGTACACAAAACTTATGCTCGATATTAAACTATAAATTCTTATGATAAATTTCACAAGTTAATTAGTTAACATGAGACCATAATATTAATATTTACCTCGAAATACGAGTAACAACTAAATTTGTAATGTGGTTATAAGGATATGTGATCTGATTCAATGACAATTGATAAATGGCTAAATAGGTAAAGGAATTAAACAATTAAACTGGATCAAACCAGTGTAATAGCTAATTATCGACCCCGATCTGAATTAGACGCGAGATCAAGTGCCAGGAACAGTAAGAGCAGCAATAATAATATGAACAATAAGAACTATAAAGAGTTAAGAGCGAATAAAAGAGCGGAATGGTTTGTATTTCTCAGTAATGACTCAAGTGGTAAGTGCGTATGACGATAATAACGATAATATATTTTTCACAAATGAACATGATTCCTCTTTATATAGTAGAGGAATCCTAAACAAGGTATGACTCTAATTTCGGAAGTAAAAAAACATGATTGATACCATTAACCGTTGATGGTTCTAACGGTTATGAGATTCTCGCCGAGATTGGTGGTCGATCGCGGATATCTCGTTATTTTGTTACCGTGGTGTCGATTTAGCATGATCTTGATCCCTTAGTCTTCATATTCTCTGAGCCCGAACTTGCTTCGATATCAGCTCATTCTCGAGACATACCCTCGAACCCGTAGAATCAGGTATCCTCAATTTTTATCGTATACAGATAGTCCCCGCATTTCTTAGAATGAAATGATTTGAGCCTCGATTTTTCGATACCTCGACCATGATGTCATCCTTGTATTGGAAAAAAAGAGTTTCACACGTAAGCCAACTTTTGACAACTCAGCCAGTTATGTGGGCACAGGAGAACGCGACAGCTGGATGTGATTCTTTGAAGAGGTACGGAACAAAGAGGCACGATTCAATAAACCCTCGAGCTTATCAGCCACGGAAAACTCAACCTGATCAAAACAGGGAAGAGACACGGTCAGAATGAATCTGGACAAATCTACGGGCAGATTCAAGAACCCACAATTGATTACTTGTACGCTATGTAATCGTACCCCAATTACCATTATCCTTTGTAACGCCTCATTAATGTCATAATTAGTCATTAATGGGGCAACCATAGCAAGAGTTGTACGTTATATCAAGAAATCTCCTATATAAGGGAGGGGAATACAACTTGTAAAGGCATCTGATTCTCGAATACAATCTACTTTACTTTTCTATATTTCTGCAATATTGTCTATTATTCATTTTTCTCTATTTCCTTGATTATCAGTAACCCGTGTTCCTCCTAGAAATAGCTTTAGTCAATGGATCTAATTCTTTGGTTAACCATATTGGTTCTGTTACCGGGAGTCTGATAATCTTTGTTTGCTTTTCAAGTGATATCCTCTGAACTATGTTGAACTCCAACGACAACAACCAGCAAAGGAATGGAGCCCCAGTTCCATCGCCTTCAGGAACCCCACGTGGTTCAAGGGTACAATCCCCAGAAAGATCCAATAACAACAATGGTCATAATGATTAAACGGTGGAACAAGACCGTGTAAAGAAAATGATTGCAGAGTATGTGAGCCAAGCTTTGCAAGAATTTGCGAGGGGATTACCGGCAGCGTTACCTACACCACCTACGACTCCCCCCAATAATACCATCACCATGGAAAATCCTCAATCTGGATTGGCAAACTCAGGAAGAGGAGATACTCCTAATGAATCTCTCGAAGCGAGACTAGGTACATCTAATTAATCTGAATTACAAAATTTACTACTAACCATGCAGAAACAGAAGAAGGAGAAGAATGATCGCATCGAACAAATTCCTGGAGTACCGCCTATTATCAAAGTCATTGATGTTGATAGGTATTCTCAACAACCTTGGAAGCCAAGTGCGGCACCTTTGCCTATACCCAAGAAGTTTAAAATTCTTGACGTTCCCAAATATGATGGAACAACTGACCCACGTGATCATGTGACTGCTTTCACTACTGGAGTAAAAGGCAACGACTTAACAAAACAAGAGATTGAATCAGTCCTTGTCAAAAAATTTGGGGAAACACTTACCAAAGGAGCCCTAACCTGGTATTCTTTTCTCCCTAAAAATTATATTCACTCTTTTGCGGAGCTTGCAGATTCATTTATAAAATCACACTCTGGTGAACAAAAATTTGAGAAAAGAATGGAAGACATATTCAAAATAAAACACGGAGATACGGAACTACTCCGTGAGTTTGTAGACAGGTTTCAACGAGAAAGAATGCAGTTACCTAGGGTGCCTGATAATTGGGCTGCCATGGCATTCGCAAGCAACCTAAACGATAAAAGCTCAGAAGCAACGAGACGACTTAAGGAAAGTCTAAGAGAATTCCCCGCTATAATATGTAACGATGTATATAACAAGTATAGTACTAAACTCAGAATTGAACAAGATATCATTGCTCGTTCGAGAGATGATGATCATTCCAGATCTAGACGTCAAGAATCAGATAGAAGATCAGGTAAAAACAGGTACGATCCTTACATAGGACCCTTGGGACGTGATATTCGTCCCAGGTTCGAAAACATTAGGTCAGACTATAGACCACAAGGAAGAAACGTCGTCTCATCCTCGTCTAGATCCAGAAAAGATCGAGACGAACGACCTAGAGGTAATACTCGAATTGTGGATCATACCTTTAATGTAAGTACGATTGAACTTGTCTCAATACTGAGGAACATGGGAGACAAGGTTAAGTGGCCCAAAGAGATGCGATCAAATCCAAATAGAAGGAACCCAAATCACTAGTGTGAATTTCATAACGATCATGGGCACAAAACTGCGGATTGCATATTTTTACAAGGTGAAGTAGAAAATTTATTGAAACAGGGCTATTTAACAGAAATGTTTAGTGATAAAGGTAAACAATCATATATGAGGAACATGCAGGAGCCCCCAAAGCTTCTTTCTCCAAATTGAACCGTCAACGTGATACGCGGAGGTGAATAAGTAAACAGAGTGGTCTGCAAAACAACCACAAAGTTCACAATTACATATGGAAAACGGGTTCGTGAAAATCTAGAAGAGGACGATATAACCTTCGATGATGCAGATATCAACGGATTAATGTTTCCTCACAATGATGCTCTGGTAATATCTTTACTTATTCATGACACTAATGTAAAAAGAGTGTTGATTGATCCAGGTAGTTCAGTCAATATCATTTTGCTAAGAGTCGTGGAAGAAATACTATTGGGGAATCAAGTAATCCCAACGGCACGAGCCATATCAGGGTTTGATAACTCTACGTTTATAACAAAAGGAGAAATTGAGCTTTACACCTATGCTGAGGGGGTGATCAAAAGTACCAGGTTCTAAGTCATTGATACTGACATGGCTTACAACGTAATCGTGGGAAGGCCATGGATCCACGACATGAAAGCAATACCCTCCACCTTACATCAGGTAATTAAATTCCCCTCTGAATGAGGGATTCAACAAATTAGAGGTGATCAGCAAACCGCAAGAAATATAAATTGTGTGGTACACTACAACAAGAAAATAGAAGTGGAAGAATCACGAGATAAGGGAATCTCTCAAGCGGGTAACACCGCCCAAACAGGCATGGAAGAAATTACTACCCAAATAGGTACGGAAGGTATTATTGTTGAAACAAGTACGAAAGAAAATACTTACGAGAATGTGAATCAAGTTACCACAGAAGGTGCATTAGACCACCCGGATACAGATTCCAGACTGGACGTCATTCATGAACCGGAGGAAGACGAGCACATCAAAACAACTACGGAAGAGCTCGAAGTTGTTCCATTGTCTGAACAAAAGCTGAACAGAAAGTGTATATAGGCACGAGGCTGGGCCCTGGTCGAAGAAGTAATTTAATTAATTATTTAAAGGCTAACACAGACTGCTTTGCGTGGTCCCACTCAGATATGACAGGCATCCCACCAGAAGAGATGACTTATAAACTAAATGAAGATCTATCCTTCGTACCTGTTAAGCAGAAGAAAATAAAGCAAGGACCATTCAAGAACCAAGTGATCGACGAAGAGGTACAGAAACTCTTGAAGATTGGTTCGATACGAGAGGTAACGTACCCTAACTGGCAAGCAAACACCGTGGTAGTACCTAAAAATAATTGCAAATGGAGAGTATGCATAGATTATACAGACATAAATAAAGCATGCCCCAAAGATTCATTCACATTGCCACATATAGATCAAATGATTGATGCCACAACAGGTCATGAATTATTAAGCTACCTAGATGCATATTCTGGTTATAATCAGATTAAAATGGATCCCTCAGATGAGGAGAAAACTTCCTTCATTACAATCAGGGGGACTTACTGTTATAAAGTTATGCCTTTTGGCTTGAAGAATACTGGAGCTACTTATCAAAGGGTAGTGACTAAAATGTTCCAAGAACATCTTGGAAAGACGATGGAAGTCTATATTGATGATATGTTGGTAAAATCAACACAAGCAGAAGACCATTTCCAGCATCTCTCTACTACCTTTGATATTTTACGCAGGTATAATATGAAGCTAAATCCAGAAAAATACACTTTTGGAGTGCAATCAGGTAAATTTTTGGGTTTCCTTGTATCGAACAGAGGAATAGAGGTAAATCCCGCTCAAATTAAAGCTATAGAAGAAATACCTGATATTTTAACAAATAAAAAGGAAGTTCAAAGGCTAATAGGGATAATAGCAACTTTGGGAAGATTTATTTCTAAGTCTTCCGAAAAATGTTTTAAATTCTTCTCAGTTCTCAAGAAGTAGAATCAGTTCGAATGGACTAAGAATGTCAGCAAGCCCTCAAGAATCTGGAGATTTATCTATCGAAACCACCGCTGCTTTCAAAGCCAAAAGAAGGGGAAAGATTGTACATCTACCTGGCTGTTTCAGAAATTGTTGTAAGTGCAGTATTGGTAAGAGATGAAAAAGGTAAACAATCACCTATCTATTATGTAAGTAAAACTTTACTAGATGCTGAGACTAGATATCCACATCTGGAAAAGTTAGCCTTAGCTTTAATAATGGCATCTAGAAAATTACGACCATATTTTCAAAGCCACCCAATCACCTTTGCGATTTCATATCCTTTAAGAAATAATCTGCATAAACAGGAATTGTCAGGAAGATTAGCCAAGTGGGCCATAGAATTAAGTGAGCAAAATCTATCAGCCTAGGACTGCAATTAAGTCTCAAATACTAGCTGATTTTGTTGCTGACTTTAGTAATAGCATTGTCCCTGAAGTAGAAAAAGAGTTACAACTTTTTAACGGTGCTAATTCGGGCCTATGGACCCTATTCACCGATGGCTCCTCTAACATAAAAGGTACAGGCTTAGGCATAGTCTTAATATCATCCACGGATGAAAAGACACGGCAAGCTATCAAGTGTTATCCTATAACTAACAATGAAGCAGAGTACAAAGTTGTTATTGCAGGGCTTGAACTCGCACGGGAGCTCTCAATCGAGCAAATTGTGATCAACTGCAACTCCCAACTGGTAGTAAATCAGATACAGGGGACTTACATCGCTCGAGAGACTCGAATGCAACACTATCTTGAAAAAGCACGGGAACTCGTGAGACAATTCAAAACATGGAAGGTAATGAAAATACCTAGAGAGGAAAATGCAGAGGCAGATGCATTAGCTAACCTCGCAGCAGTCACGGAAGTAACAAACAAAGATAATGCAATTGTCGTCCAACTATTTCATTCAATGATCGACCAAGACAGGAATGAGGTAACTTTCAACAACTTAACTTGGGACCTGAGAAACGAAATTCTTAATTTTTTGCAGAATGGCACCGTACCTGAAGACAGGAAAGCAGCTCAAGCACTTCGCCGCAAAGCTGCACGGTACTGCCTTATTTGTAACTCGCTTTATCGCAAGATGTTCGGAGGACCCCTAGCTAAATGCCTCAGACCTAACCAAACGAATTTTGTGATGAAAGAAGTCCATGAAGGACACTGTGGAAATCACTCAAGGGCGAGATCCTTAGTGAAAACCCTAATCAGAGTTTGATACTATTGGCCTAAGATGGAAGAAGAAGCCGAGAACTTCATATCCAAATGCCACAGGTGCCAAAGGTTTGCCAATAACATGCATCGACCAGCGGAATTATTGCCTCCAATAATATCCCCATGGCCTTTCATGAAATGGGGTATGGACATAGAGGGACCTCTTCCCACAGCTAAAGGATAGGTACGGTTTTTGCTCATGCTAACCGATTATCTTACAAAATGGGTAGAGGCAGAAGCGTTCAAACAAGTGAGAGAAAAGGAAGTTAAAAGCTTCTTAGGGCAAAACATAATATGCCGCTTTGGAATACCAAAGGAGATCGTGTGTGATAATGGCCCACAATTTATAGGCTCGCAAATCACAGAATTCTTCGAAAGTTGGAAAATCAAAAAGATCGCTTCAACACCATACCACCCCGTGGCTAATGGTCAAGCTGAGTCAACGAATAAGGTCATCATCAACAATCTAAAGAAGCGTCTAGATAAACCCAAAGGAAACTGGCCTTATGAGTTACCAGCAGTATTATGGGCATACAAAACAACTTCAAAAATAGCCATGGGAGAAACCCTGTTCGCACTTGTCTATGGCTCAGAAGCCTTAATACCTGTGGAGATTGGAAAACCAAGCATAAGGTTCTCAACAGCCATGGAGGGAGAAAAGTACGACGAATTGAGGACCAATCTGGACCTGCTCGAACCACGAAGAGAAGCAGCACTGATATGGATGGCAGCTCAAACAAAATCATAGAGCGTTATTACAACCGTAAATCTCATATCAGGTACTTCAAGATCGGGGACTTCGTCCTCAAAAAAGTCTTTCAATCAACGAAAGAAGCAGGCACAGGAAAGCTAAATCCAAACTAGGAAGGACCTTACAAAATCCGAGGCATAGCTGGGAAAGGCGCATATGAGTTGGAAGCTGTGGACGGTAGAGTTCTACCAACAAGCTGGAACGCCATCCACCTAAAGAAGTATTACTTCTAAGGAAAAGAATACCCCCCCCCCCTCTTCAGGTATCACACGTTCGATTTTATTTTGAACATTTAAAAATTTTACTAACTTTTTTAGATGATAGGCATAAAGCTAACCCATCATCAAATGATGATATTAGACCTGCAAAGACGCGAGGAAATAACACAATTCCCGGTCTAGTGATAGGAATTTTACACATGTTTAAGAATGTTTCCAAGAAAGTTTTTAAATGTTCAAAATAAAAAGGCACACATTTAATATGACACCATGCCTATTACGAAAAGGTACGAGTAATCTAAAGCATTCTATATGCAAAACTCAGAGGTAAAACTAAAACCTCAAAAAATGACGCATGCAAAAGACTTAAAGAGTGAAACTGAAACTCAACAAAAGTCATACTAGCATTAATATATTAAAACGACTAAGCAAAAATTAAGTATTAACTTATACTTAGCCGTATAGAATTTTTATATACATTGAGGTTCCCCTAAGTTGTCATTTGGGGACTTTAAAGAAATCAAAAGTTACCCCCGATGGGACTGGGGGTAACCACCAATTGAGACAAAGATAAGAAAAAAGGGGGTGAACCTACTAATCTTCTTCAAGAGGGGGGTTGACTTCACTGGTAGAAAGAGCGGGAACAACTAGGGATGAAGAGGCACGAGCGGCTGGAGTCTCACCATCAGGTGAAGAGAGGTTATGACCCTGTTGAGCCTTCTCCATGGCTTCCTTAGTTTTAGCTATTTAGCTATTTCAGCACTAAGTTCGAAACCCTCTTGACTCATTTCCGTCAATGTGTCAAGGCGAGAACTCATATACGCCCACCTCACATCAACAGCAGCCACCTCTTCAAGATCTTCATAATCCCTTGCCCATACTTGAAGCTCAGCTCTCAGTTTTTCCTTCTCCGCTTCAGCAGCTTCATGGGCGGCCCTTAACGGTACAATAGACTTCTCCAGAGTTTGAACTTTATCTAAATCCTTACGAAGGTCCTCTTGAGTACGAGTGAGTGATTGCACAAGCTCGCCTGAATATTCCTCCATCTGCCCCAACAAGTTTTTCAAGTCTCTGATCTCCTCCGAGGCGCGGGACAGCTGCTCAGCAAATGAGGACTCCAGAACACTCTTGTCTTTATCAGCCTTACTGGAAGAAGCCTTCCCTATTGCCAGTTCTACTGCCATGAGCCTCATCTGCCACTTCAAGGTACTACTTTCCTCATCTAAGGCATCCATGTCAATCCTTAAGCTATCATATTGTGCTTTACAATTATCAGCATCGGCTTGCAACTCTTTCATCTCCTGGTCCGTATGTGAAATCCTCTTCATAAGTCCATGCTTATAAGATTAATCTACAAGAAATAAACCAATCAGATGTGGTAAATTTCATATACGAAAATGAAAGAGGATAACCTCCATCATACCTTCAAAGAAGTATGCACAACTTCATTGGCCCATGTAAGAGCATTGTGGCTGGCTAGCTTGGCTTTCTCAGTGGGACTTATCAAAGGCTTGAGGCACACTTCGGGCTCACCCATTTTCTTGAAAAGATTCCCCTCAGCTGGAACCTCTATTACCACATGCCGCATCTCTCTGCTGGAAGGCCCTACTTCCTGTTGATACCCAATTTCTTATCAAATTATTTTTCAATTTGTATATACACCTCCAAAACCTCTCTTTATAATAACTGGTATTTTTCTGAGAATTTTTTCATATTTTTATTAAATCTTTTTCCAATTTATTCAGTATTTTTTATTCAATAATTATTCATAAATCGTATTATAAAGAATTTCAAAATATTTCCCAGTCAATATATATCACTTTTAATCCTATTAGGATTTAATTATTTCACAAATTTAGCCAATTTGGCATTGTTTGACCATAATTACAATAACTTTGCAACTATGGCCTAATTGTACATTTTCAACCACTTAAAATCAATAATTATTTCATTTTATATTTTTTCGTACTCATTAATTACCTTAATTTCATTTATCTAGCATCAATTTCATTTTATATGATTACTAACTATTTTATTTAATTACTTATCTATTTTAGTGAGTATTTAACTAATAGCCATTTTTAATTTCGATTTTAGCCTAATTCTAACCCAATCCATCAGATTTTTTTAATAACCCAATCCCATACCCAGCCCAAATCAATTCCATACTCGGCCTAACCCCGAATCTATATGAGTCGTTGATCAAATTAGATCAACGGACCAGATCCCACCTACCATAATTGAACCCTAGAGACTACCCCTCCGACCCCTCATTTCCAAACCCCTCAATTCTCTCTATATCTCTCTGGTTCTCTCTAAAACAACACTCCCTTATCTCTCCACCTCCAATGGAGTCTGTTCGTCTTCTCCGGCTAGTTCCCTCGCCGGAAACTGTGGTTCTTCTTTGTCTCTTGGTTATTGCTTCACCCTACACCGGTCTAAGGCACCTTAAGGCCCTCAAGAGATCCTGGAGTGGTTCATCTCCTACCTGTGGCCTCTCATGCCATCTTCGGCCTCCTTCGTCCAAGGCTAGCTATTTTGCATTCTCCTACTTTCTTGTTTGTGTTATTACTTTCTTCACTTCACTGGTATGTCCTAATTTATATTTCAGTCTTCAAACCAACATGTTTCCTTACTGATGTGATTCAACATACTTCTAACTTGCTTATTTATTTTTCAGTATATATCTAGGATCCTAAAGTCCCCTCTGCATGTTTAAATTAGGATTTATCTGTTTCTGTACACTTAGCACCTACTTCTTACATGCCTATGACTGGTACATTAGTTTAACCATGGCCTTAGGTGTTAATCTGACCTAGCACTATACCCTTATTCCTCTAGACCCTTAGAAGTTCCTGATTGCATGTATGTGTGCTTATTTGCCTACTGTATGTGTGCCCTTACATGCTCTGTATTTGTCCCTAACCTCATTACCCCTGTTTGTGATTGTTGGACCATCCTTGGTCCTTGTGTGATGTTAAGTTTCCATTTCTTTCTTCAAAAAACTGTTTTCCCACTTACTCTTTCTTAAAATGTTCCATACTTAAATCCTTTCAAACAATACCACTCTCACACACTCTTAAGAGTATAAGTTCAGCCCCCTTCGTGTGAGCACTGCTTTGGGAACCCTTTGAGTACCCTCTGAAATCGTACACACAAGGCTGGCACTTCCACACTGCACATGTCTAAATCTTTTGGCTATGTTTGGGTGTGAGCACTGCCCGGGAGCCCTTGAGGTCCTTAGGGAACTATAACACATCCGGATTATGAAAAGGCTATGCAATACCATAAAGCAGTGAGGTTTTGAAGATCTGGGCCTAATTGAAGTCTCCCTATAGAAGTAACTTCTTATTTTTCTTTAAGTTGTGTAATTCATAATTCCCTGGCCTGTAATAATCTGTAAACAACTCAGTGGATGGGTAGTGAAAGGGAGGGGTAGCTACATATTCATTAGCTATTAAAGGGATATAAATCATGATATTAGACTTTATTTCCTATCTGTGCAATAGAGATCATGTTGAGGCCCATGTGTTAAAATTCATGTATTAGAAATCATGCTATTAGACTTTATTTCCTATATGTGCAATAGAGATCATGTTTAGGCCCATGTGTTAAAATTCATGCATTAGAAACCATTCTATTTGATTTTATCTCCTATCTGTGGAATAGAGATCATGTTTAGTCTTATGTCTTAAAATTCATGCATTAGAAATCATGTTTATTAGGTCTCATGCCTACTATTTCAGCATGTTCACGTTACTCAGAAAATCCTGCTAATGAATGGTATCTTCTACTGTCATGTTCCACACTGCCATGTACGCTTAGAAATCTTGTCTTAGGCTAAACAACATTAAAATGAATTATCATTTTAGCATCTTTTGAAATCATGATTAATACTGAGCATTTAGAAATCATGCTTAGGAATTCTGCATACGCATCATTCTGCATCTCCATCTGTGCATTAGATATCATGTCATAGGGCCCTAATTACTCAACTACATTTAGTCTAATTACTAAGGTATAAAGGTATAATAACCTCACTCAGTTTTTTTTGTCTAAAAAAATAACTGGTAATGCTTCTATGTTCTGAATAACCTAGAACAACATGTTTAAGTAATAGTTGCAACAGTTCCTTTAAATAATTCTGTTAATATACACTGCCCTCGCCTAAGCAAGCCTTAGGTAACTAACCTTTTAAAAACGGTAGGCAAACTGATTAAGAGCATGTTTTCCTTGAATGACAAAACAAGTCTGCCTGTCTGCTTATCCTCTGAATTCACCTAGATACCATGTCTTAGGATCCTAATTAAGAATGTTGCGCTTATATGTGTTCGATTCGTGCTAATAATATGCATTATCTGCGGAGGAAAAATCTGAACCTCATATATTCTCCTATGTGTTTGCCACTGACTACAATCCTATATGTTCCTTGCTTGTCGCCTAGTATCTTACCCCTTTAAACCTGAGGGTCTGCCTAGTACTTACCTTTTAGGATAATAGTCCTAACCTCCTCCGGGATTGATAGGATGGGACGGGTAATAGCACACAATAGAATTCGTGACCAACACGCACTTTAATAACCTTTACGGGGTGGGAAGGGTAGAATATGGATATGATGACCGGTGCGCTAATACCATGTGTAGCCCCTCTTCGAGGAGTGATTACCGGGTATTGCATTGATGTGATCCATATTATTATAAACCTAGGACATCTTTTATATGCTTAGCTCGTAATCCATTTTTTAAAGTCTAATCTCAATTACTATTTTCAAACATCTGCATGTTTAAGACTTAAATCCACTCTTATTTGAGCCTTTACTTGTTATTTGCTATCTGTACAAATTCACGAAACCATTCGGCTGTGAACCACACGTGTGGATCCTGAGGGCTGCCTAACACCTTCCCCTTAGAATAATTTCAAGCCCTTACCCAAGTCTCTAGTTAGCAACGTAGTTATAATTGAACCCCTTAGGTGTCCTAACGCATCGTTAAAATCGTTAGGTGGCGACTCTTCAAAATAGGCAAACCCTTTCCCAAAAGGAATGAGTTGTCCCAACCAATGCCATAAACCCGATCTCCACGAGGAAAAAGGGGGCGCGACAGCATGGCGATTCTGCTGGGGATTATAGGCTTTTACCATTTCGAATTGTTTCGTGAATTTATGCCTTTATTTTAAACATTTGCACCCTTTCCCATTCCCATTGCATGTAATTAATTGTTTTCTTTGAGTATTTATTCCCAAACGTAGCTGACATGTCTCTTTGTTTCCTTTTTGTAACTGCTTTAAATCCTTATTACCATTTTTTTACTGCTTTCTTTAACGTGCAAAATACGTGACAACTTGCTTTAATACTTATTGCATAAATCGTGCTCAACACTCATACTCCACTCGTGCCAAACAAAATACTATAGCAACGCTTGATGAGTGGTTGCGCCCTTCCTATATTATCACCCCCTAAATCCGCATTATGTGTTTAAATACTGCAATACTCTTTTCATAGTCCTCACTGACTTGGTTACCTTTTGTTTTTATTTTTTCTTACTCCCCTCCCCAAAGGTTAGTTCGTGCATTCTGGAATCATCAGCCTATCGCACCAGATCCAAGGGCCCTCCACCTACTCCTCCTTATAGTCCTTCTAAGGCCAAAGACAGAGGCAAAAGTAAGATGGAAGAGTCCCGCGGCATCAGAAAGGAGAATGTGATTGAACGGGTAGAGGCCAATGATGGCTGAGGTATTCAGGTCCTGCATGAGAACATGTCTCCACTTGAACAAAAATTGATAAAGTGTCAGGAAGAACTCGATCAAGTCCGGAATCTGGACAACTTGTCATTTTCCCACAATGTCCCTGACGTCAACCTTCCAAATGCTCAAAACCTCGCACCTCCACAAAGTATCCCAAGACAGCAAAATCATCCCACCAATCCCCCAAAGAACCAAACTCTCCCGACACAGTACAATACTTGCAACACCACAAATAACACCCCGCTACTCATCCCAGAACCTCAAAACCCCACAAAAGACCATTTCCACAACTATAACAATCCCATCTATATGGAAACTATGACCCATTCCACTCCGCCTATCCCACAGTCATACGAGTCTGACGAAAAGGATTTGCTTATCAGGAACCTGGCCGAGGAGCTTAAGAAACTGACCAGCCGAGTTCAGGGTGTTGAAGGGACAAAAGGAACTGAAGGGTTGAATTATGAAGACCTTTGTATCCAAACTGATGTCGAACTCCCCGAGGGGTACAAACCTCCAAAGTTCGAAATGTTTGACGGTACTGGTGATCCGAGAGTCCATCTAAGGACCTATTGTGACAAATTGGTTGGCGTGGGAAAGGATGAAAGAATCTGCATGAAGATGTTCATGAGGAGTTTGAAGGGAGATGCACTGTCTTGGTACATCAGCCAAGACCTCAATAAATGGTCAAACTGGGTAAGCATGGCGTCTGATTTAATGGACAGGTTTAGATTAAACACAGAGAACGCATCAGACGTGTTCTACATTCAAAATTTGAAAAAGAAGCCTACAGAAACCTTTCGCGAGTATGCTACTCGCTGGAGGCCCGAAGCCGCTAAAGTCAGACCTGCTCTAGAAGAAGAACAGATGAATAAGTTCTTTGTCCAGGCTCAGGACCCGTAGTATTATGAACGGTTAATGATGGTTGAGGGCCACAAGTTCTCTGACATCATCAAATTGGGTGAGCGGATTGAAGAAGGTATTAAAAGCGGTATGGTTACAAATTTTGAAGCCTTGCAAGACACTAACAAGGCTCTACAGTCCAGTGGTGTGTCTAAGAAGAGAGATATGGGAGCCGTAATGGTTTCACAAAGAACCAAGTCCCCACTCAAGTACCAAACCTATCCGACACCTCCACTCACATATCATCCCTCACCTAATTACCAAGCACCCTCACCAAATTACCAAGCACCACCACCAAATTATCAAACTCCACCACTTTCCTACCGAGCTCCACCACCCACATATCAACTTGCTTCGCCCAAATATCCACAACTCGCTCCTGTCTACCACACTTATAATTTCCAGCCATCTCATTACCAATACCCTTCTGCATGCCAAAACTTCCCTAGACCTCGTCCCAATTTTGATCTCCATCCTCCAAAGCGATACACCGCCATAGTCGAGCCCATTGAGCAACTATATGAAAAACTCAAAGCTGCTGGTTATGTTACACATATCCCTGATGCCACCCCTGAGAATCCTTCTCAATGGATTAACCCAAAAAAATCTTGTGCATACCATTCCGGCATGAAGGGACACACCATCGAAGAATGCCATTCTCTGAAGGACAAAATACAGGCTCTCATTGACAACAAGATTATTGTGGCAAAAGACCCCACCCCAAACATTCACGGCAATCCTTTGCCAGACCATAAGGGTAGAGGTATCCATATGATTGGAATAGAAGATGATTGGGATCCCGAGGGGTCAATCGGGTTGATCACAGAAGGCGATGACCTAAAGAAATCCGCAATCACTCTCTAACCGATCATAGTCCAAATCCAGCCATCTGAGGCCGTTGAGGTGAATATGTCTATACTATTTGAGTTTGGAGCAGCACCACCGGCAAAGTCACCAGTGCCAATTGAAGTTGAGTTTGTATCTCTAGCAAATACACCAGCTTCGTTCGAGGTCGCAATTTTGCCACCCCGAACACACGTTCCGTTTGAAATAAAGACGGCTGCACCAATTCTGGTGGAAATGTCAACCACGCCACCCTTTTATTCAAACGTTATTCCTTGGGACTACACAACCGAGGCAAGAAGGAAAGACAAGGTCATGTCTGAGGAAGCTGTCGAAGCACAGGGTATGACGAGAACTGGTAGGGTCTACATCCCTGAGCATCTGGCCGAGTCAAGCAAGCAGGCCGCCAACCGGCCTCCCCTTATCAAAACGGGTCTCGATGACCTTTGGAGAAAGATACAGGCTAAGGAGTATTCAGTCACCGACCAGCTGAATAAGACACCGGCACAAATATCCATCCTCACTCTGCTGCAGAATTCCGAAACACACAGAAATGCTTTGTTGAAAGTGTTGAGTGAAGCATATGTGCCAAATAACATCACTAGTGGGGAAATGGCCAATATGGTAGGCCAGGTACTGGAGATTCATAAAAATCACTTTTCATGAGGATGAGCTACCACCTAAAGGATTGGGGCACAATAAAGCGTTGCACATCACTGTGTAGTGCGAGGATCATTTCATCACAAGAATATTGATTGATGGATGTTCCAGTCTTAACATATGTCTGTTGATTACACTCAAGAAATTGGGTAAAGGGTTACATGAGATAAAGGATGGGGCAACCAATGTGAAAGCTTTCGACGATTCTCATAGGTCCACCATGGGGGAGATCAACCTATGTCGACATATGGGACCGACTTGGTTCGAAGTTGATTTCCAGGTGATAGATGTTCCGGCATCCTACAACCTCTTGTTGGGATGACCCTGGATTCATGTTGCTGGGGCCGTAGCATCAACACTACATCAGGAGGTAAAATTAGAGCGGAACCACCAAGAGGTGATTATTCATGGTGATAGTAACAACCCCATTTATAGCCGTCAAACTATTCCGATGATTGACGGGAAAAGGAAGATAGGCGGAGGAACATACCACCATATTGAACGGGTCAATGCTATCGAAAAGGATAAATTGTGGGATAATAAAATCGAGAGCATATTGAACTGGAGAGGATATGAGTCAGGCAAAGGGCTCGGTAAAAACCTCCAAGGGATCACGAAGCCCATAAAGCTCAAGGAACATGGCACCACTTTCGATCTGGGGTATGAGTACACCTGGCAGGAATTCAACGACTGGTCGCCACCTTGGCACAGTCCCTATTACCCTTTGGAGCAGCCGATACCTCATCTTGAGCAGACTTTCAAGGAAGCTGACACTATCTACGGTTCAGATGAAGAAGAAGCACTAGCAGCAATGAGGAGCTTGTTTCTAGAGAATGATGATATGGATTGATGTGTTGTCCTCGAGGGGGAGGGGGAGGAAGGCCCTTCCATACAGACTGTAATTAAGAGGGCATATCTCAAGAACTGGTCTATCAACACAACCAAAGCCCAATGAGCCTCGGGGTAGCAAGGCTAAAACAAGCATTATTTACTGTTTTATTTACTAAATGATTTTTGTTTTCCTGCATTTTTCCAATTTCTACAATAAGGATCTTCAATGTTCAAAACAATTATTCAATCTATCAAAGCATCTCCGAAATTTTACGAATCTGATATTTATTGTTATTGTTTTCTCCCATTACTTTACTTATACAGCGTTACTATTACTTGTCTTGATGAACCGATGACTATGACATGCAACGAGACAACGCGGCAAACAGACATTGATTCAGAAGAGGACGACATACCCGACGAGATTGTCAAAGAAGTTGAGAACTTTGAGACCAGACCTAAGTCCAACCTGGATGAGACCAAACTTATCAACCTGGGAGATTCAGAAGACGTCAAGGAGACTCGTATCAGCATTCATTTGTCACTATCAGAAAAGAAAGAATACCCAGAGTTTTTAAGAGAGTATGAGGACGTATTTGCATGGTCGTATGATGACATGACTGGTCTAAGTACGTCTATTGTGGCTCACAAACTGCCAACCAATCCAATGTGTCCACCAGTGAAACAAAAGCTCAAAAAGTTCAAACCCGACATGAGTTTGAAAATCAAAGAAGAAGTTACCAAGAAGATCAACACCAAAGTTCTTCGGGTAGTGGAGTATCTGTCATGGTTAGCCAACATTGTACCTGTGCCAAAGAAGGACGGGAAGGTCAGAGTCTTCGTCGAATACCGGGATCTCAACCGGGCCAGTCCGAAAGACGACTTCCCCTTGCCAAATATACACATTCTGATTGACAACTGCGCCAAGCATGAATTGCAGTCCTTTGTGGATTGCTTCGCTGGTTATCACCAGATTTGGATGGATGAGGAAGATGCTGAGAAGACAGCATTCATTACACCATGGGGAGTGTATTGTTACAAGATGATGTCATTCAGTATAAAGAATGCAGGGGCCACCTACATGAGGGCCATGACCACCATATTCCATGAAATGATTCACAAAGAGATCGAGGTGTACATAGATGATGTCATTATCAAATCAAAGAAATCTATTGATCACATGGAGAATTTGGGGAAGTTCTTCAATAGGTTGCAAAAATACAATCTGAAACTGAATCCCGCAAAGTGTGCATTCGGGATTCCTGCTGGGAAGTTTCTAGGATTTATTGTAAGCCGCCGGGGAATAGAATTGGATCCGTCCAAGGTCAAATCCATTCAATAGCTACCACCACCAAGGAATATGAAAGATGTGATGAGTTTCTTGGGGAGGCTTAATTACATTAGCCGGTTTATAGCACATTTTACAGTCATCTGCGAGCCAATCTTTAAGATGTTAAAAAAAGATATTGCGACCAAATGGACCGATGATTGTCTAAAGGCTTTCGAAAAAATCAAGGAATATTTGTCAACACCGCCAGTCCTAGTACCGCCCGACCCAGGCAGACCTTTGTTAATCTATCTTGCAGTATTAGATGGAGCTTTCGGCTGCGTTCTGGGGCAGCATGATGAAACATGAAGGAAGGAACAAGCTATTTATTACCTCAACAAGAAGTTCACCCCATATGAGGCCCGGTATTATCTATTAGAGTGTATCTGTTGTGATCTAACTTGGGTCTCCCAAAAGCTGAGGCACTATTTCTGTGCCTACACAACATATCTCATATCAAGGATGGATCCATTGAAGTATATCTTTCAGAAGCCCACACCCACTAGCAAGCTAGCCAAGTGGCAGATTCTGCTGAGCGAATTCGACATTGTTTACATGACTCAGAAGGAAGTTAAAGGACAAGCTCTGGCAGACCATCTTGCTGAGAATCCCGTAGATGGAGGATACGAACCACTGAAAACATATTTTCCTGATGAGGAGGTATCATTCATAGGAGAAGATATTGCAGAATCCTATGATGGTTGGAGGATGTTCTTTGATGGAGCAGCAAACTTCAAGGGAGTCGGTATTTGAGAAGTACTAGTATCAGAGACCGGTCATCATTATCCGATATTGGCCAAACTCAGGTTCCTTTGCACTAACAATATGGCCGAATATGAAGCTTGCATCTTGGGGCTAATTATGGCCATTGACATGAACGTCCAGGAGCTGTTAGTGATTGGTGATTCAGACTTGTTGGTACATCAGGTACAAGGATAATGGGAAATAGAGAATTCCAAGATACTGTCGTATCTGCACCACGTACAGGAATTGAGAAAGAGGCTCGCAAAGATAGAGTTCCGGCACGTCCCCATAATCCAGAATGAGTTCGCTGACTCATTAGCTACTTTGTCCTTAATGATACAGCATCCGGACAAGAATTTCATCGACCTTATTCCCATAAAAATCCATAATCAGCCATCTTACTGTGCCCATATCGAAGAAGAAGCAAACCTAAATCCTTGGTTTCATGACATCGATAGGTACTTGGCAAAAGGAGAATACCCCGAGCTTGCAAATTACACTCAGAAACGCACACTTCGAATATTGTCCAACAATTTCTTTCACAACGGAGGAATCCTGTATAGGAGGACTCCTGATTTGGATTTATTAAGGTGTGTTGACGCGAAGGAAGCATCAAAGTTGCTAGAAGAAATTCATGCAGGGACTTGTGGCCCACATATAAACGGTTTTGTATTAGCAAAGAAAATACTCCGAGCTGGTTACTGACTATGGAAATGGACTGTATACAGTATGTTCCGAGTAGCCTCCTACAAAGCAGTTACCAAGAAAGTTGTGGCCGACTTTGTCCGAGACCGCATTGTTTGTCGGTTCAGGGTTCCAGAGTCAATCATCACCGACAATGGTTCTAATCTCAACAGTGACTTGATGAAAGCTATGTGTGAAACTTTCAAGATCAAACACAAACAGACCTCAGATGAATGGATCCGTAGAGGCCACTAAAAAAAACATCAAGAAGATACTAAGAAAGATGATATAAAGGCACAAGCAATGGCATGAAAAGTTATCATTCGCCTTACTGGGATACCGCACCATCGTCCGCACATCAACAAGGGAAACTCCCTATATGCTAGTTTATGGTACAGAGGTTGTTATTCCCACCGAAGTGGAGATCCCATCTCTAAGAATTATAAAGGAAGTTGAGCTCAGCGAGGCAGAGTGGGTAAGAAGCCTTTATGAGCAACTAGCCCTCATAGACGGGAAGAGAATGAATGTAGTATGTCATGGTCAACTATATCAGAATAGAATGGTCAGGGCCTTCAACAAGAAAGTCAAGACGAGACGATTCACACTAGGGCAGCTGGTGTTAAAGAAAATCTTTTTGCATCAAGATGAAGACAAGGGGAAGTTCTCTCTCAACTGGAAAGGTCCGTAAATGGTTCATAAAGTGCTGACAGGAGGAGCACTCATACTTGTAGAAATGGACAGAGAAGTTTGGTCGAAATCGATCAATTTAGATCCAGTCAAGCTCTACTATGTGTAATATTTATGCTTTCTCAGTGATGTAAATCCAACTACGCCTGACCTGATTCCCGTTTAAAAGGGGATACGTAGGCAGCCCTATGGGTTCGGTCACAATTCAATAAAAATCTATTTTTCCCCGAAATTGGAAAATGGAGCAGAATTTTGAGAAGGACCCTCAAAATTCCGAAGCAAGTTCAGCCAGTCACGGCGCGAGCAGTAGTCAGAGGCATTCACCAAGCAAACTGGGGCAGAATTTTGAGGAGGACCCTCAAAATTCCGCAGCGGAAGAAGTCGCAATGTCTCGAATCGTGTCACCTCGTCGGTTCATCTAAAAAAAATTTAGATTATATATTGCACTCCTACAAAATCATGCATATTTTTTGTTTCTGAAATAGATTGTTTAGCAAACGCTACCCCAATGACACAGACAGTATCATCATGATCAAGCAAGCGAGCCGAGCAGAGCCAGCGGCAATGCGAACTAACCTTCCTCTTTTACAAAACTCACGATTTTTCTTTGTATGCAGGCACAAATTGCAAAAGCCCCAAAACATATTATCCACTCAAAGGACAGACATTATTCCTCAAACTCATCGCACACGCCAACATTTGTTATCAGCACAAAGGATGCTTCATTATCACAATGCTCTACCGCAATTTAACACCATCTAAGAATTTCTATAGTCGTTTATTTAACTCTTGCATAAGGCTACCTTTATGCCTTCCAAGACTAAATGATGTCTCCATCTGCATCTGCATCTACATAAGGCTACCTTTCTACCTTTCGAGACTAAACACTGTCTCCATCTGCATCCGCATCTTGCATAAGGCTACCTTTCTGCCTTCCGAGACTAAACTTTGTCTCCATCTGTATCTGCATATTTCATAAGGTGACCTTTCTGCCTTCCGAGACTAAACGGTGTCTCCATCTGCATCCGCATCTTGCATAAGGCTACCTTTGCGCCTTCCAAGACTAAACGTTGTCTCTATCTGCATCTGCATCTTGCATAAGGCTACCTTTCTACCTTCTGAGACTAAACGATGTCTCCATCTGCATCTGTATCTTGCATAAGGCTACCTTTCTTCCTTCTGAGACTAAACGATGTCTCCATATGCATCCGCATCTTGCATAAGGCTACCTTTCTGCCTTCTGAGACTAAATGTTGTCTCCCATTTACTTTTCAAAAGAAGCACCTGTCCCTATCATACGCTTCCTTTCGAACTAAGCTTTGCCCTTTTAAATTCACAAGACTAAACTCTGTCTTGTCAGCATCATGCTATTGCATCTTCATAGGCTGAAATATCGTAAACCTATCCAAAGGTGTAATCATTTAGAGGCACCATCTTCATAGCCCGAGAACACCATGGCATGGCCTAAGGATCTCTTTTTATCATTTTGCATATCATTATTCAAAGGCGTCATGGTTCGGAGGCACCATACTCATGGCCCGAGAATATCGTTTCATGGCCTGCGAATGCTGCATCAAGCAATTCATGGCCCAGGACATCATGGTCTAAAGACGTCATCCTTAATCATCCAAAGACAGCATTCATCGTCCAACGGGAATTTTCATCATGTTTAAATTACACACAATATACGCTTGTATTGCTTCTTTGCAGGTAGTCTGGCAAGTGACAACCATCCAGGCGGGAGCGGTTTCGCTCCAGGTCTCCTAACCATCCCGTAAGCTGTGTGCCCATCTAACCCTGTACTTGGCGTCCGTTCTTGTAAAATTTCATCGGCATACTTCACTGATGACTCCAGAACTACATATGGCCTGATTCCTGTAAGACCAGGGATATGTAGGCAGCTCCGGAACCAGGGTGCTGCCTGAACCTTTCAAGCTATTTCCCCTCGGTCAAAATTATCCATCAAATCTTTACCCGACAACTCTGCCATCCTTCCCGCGTAAAGAGGGGCAGCTGTTGATACCCAATTTTATATCAAATTATTTTTTAATTTGTAACACCTCCAAAAGCACTCTTTATAATAACTGGTATTTTTTCGAGATTTTTTTCATATTTTTATTAAATCTTTTTCCAATTTATTCAGTATTTTTTATTCAATAATTATTCATAAATCGTATTATAAAGAATTTATATTTCCCAGTCAATATATATAATTTTTAATCCTATTAGGATTTAATTATTTTACAAATTAGCCAATTTGGCATTGTTTGACCATAATTACAATAAGTTTGCAACTATGGCCTTATTGTACATTTTCTACCACTTAAATCAATAATTATTTTATTTTATATTTTTTCGTACTCATTAGTTACCTTAATTTCATTTATCTAGCATCAATTTCATTTTATATGATTACTAGCTATTTTATTTAATTACTTATCTATTTCAGTGGGTATTTAATCAATAGCCATTTTTAATTTCGATTCTAGCCTAATTCTAACCCAATCCATCATATTTTTTTAATAACCCAATCCCATACCCAGCCCAATAATTCCTTACCCCGCCCAACCCCGGATCTATCTGAGTCGTTGATCAAATTAGATCAACGGCCCAGATCCCACCTACCATAATTAAACCCTAGAGACTACCCCCTCCGACCCCTCATTTACAAACCTCTTAATTCTCTCTCTATCTCTCTGGTTCTCTCTAGAACCTTCCCTTATCTCTCCACCTCCAATGGAGTCTGTTCGTCTTCTCCGGCTAGTTCCCTCGCCGAAAACTGTGGTCCTTCTTTGTCTCTTGGTTATTGCTTCACCCTACACCGGTCTAAGGCACCCTAAGGCCCTCAAGCGAGCCTGGAGAGGTTCAGCTCCTACATGTGGCCTCTCATGCCATCTTCCGGCCTCCTCCGACCATTTGAGTAAGAGCCATGGCTTTTCCGGCTAACGATGGAAACATCTTCAAGGCTTTCCTTGTTTTTCAACTCTCTGAAACCCTAACCCCTTGTATTTTTCGATTTTCTTTTAGATTTGACTTAGATATGTGTATATTATGGCCTATTTATTATTTTCTTTAAAGGTTTTCTGATTTCTCTAATATAACGCTTCATCTTCAACTAGGGTTTCTTAGCCCCTTTCAAAACGCTGTCTCTTATGATTTTTGGTACTAACCTACGATTCTCAGTATATTTTAAATGTTTGATTAAGCATTCTCTCTTTACTTGAGTTATATTGTTAAAAAATCCCATTTTTAAGATTCTGAGTTCGTCTTGGTTGTTGTGTTTAGTTGATCTGTGTGTTTCTCATAAACATCTTACGATTATGTGGTTCTTACTTATGTTTGCTTGATTAGGGGTTTTGTGTTCGACTATTCCTGACTATATCATGCTTTATACGAAACCCTAAATCATATTTGGTACTGTTCTTCCTTATGGTCCTAATTCTAGCTTATTACCTGCTTATTCTCATGGTGTCATGATAAATCAGTGGTATCTTATCTATTTTCCTTAGAACTATGATATTCTCCTTAAAGCTATGATTCTGTGTATTTTTCCTTAGAACTCCTTACTAATCTTGCATATTTGTGTGACACTCGCCTTATTTGATAACTGATTCCCTGTGATTACTAATTTTCAGAATTATTTTCTACCTTCTGTTATGTATAAGTATGCTGTCAATTAATTATACACTTTCCTTAATTAATATATTTTGTACCTAGCCTTAATCACATGCCCTATTCTTTTGTACTCTTGGTACGATTAAAATCAATTTTTCAAATAAGTTCTCTTTCCTTCTTTACTACTGTGGTATCCAATTGAACTATGACTCCTTAATTATGGGGAGTACTGGTATTGATTGGATCCTAATTGTGTTTATTTCTATAATTATATACACTTTACTTGATTCCTTTTCCTTTTGTTGTCACTACTTGTTACCGTTTGGGTATGATTCCTTAACTAAAGGAAGTCTGTATGCTAAATTAACTCTAATTGATGATTATTTCTATAATCACTACTGAACTATTATTTTTTACCTTATTCCTCTGCCTGCTTTTCAAAATTATATATATACTCTATTCATACACACACAGACACACGAACGAACATGTTCAAAAACTTGTCTCACAATTCAAAAAACTTTTTCCTCTTCTTTCTATGCTAATTACCACTACTCTGGGTTAGCCGGCTGCAAGCCAAGGCTAGCTATTGTGCATTCTCCTACTTTCTTGTTTGTGTTATTACTTTCTTCAATTCACTGGTATGTCCTAATTTATATTTCAGTCTTCAAACCAATATGTTTCCTTACTGTTGTGATTCAGCATGCTTCTAAATTGCTTACTTATATTTTTGTATATATCTAGGATCCTAAAGTCCCCTCTGCATGTTTAAATTAGGATTTATCTGTTTCTGTACACTTAGCACCTACTTCTTACATGCCTATGACTGGTACATTAGTTTAACCATGGCCTTAGGTGTTAATCTGACCTAGCACTATACCCTTAATCCTCTAGACCCTTAGAAGTTCCTGATTGCATGTATGTGTGCTTATTTGCCTGTTGTATGTGCGCCCTTACATGCTCTGTATTTGTCCCTAACCCCATTACCTTTGTTTGTGATTGTTGGACCATCCTTGGTCCTTGTGTGATGTTAAGTTTCCATTTCCTTCTTCAAAAAACTGTTTTCTCACTTACTCTTTCTCAAATTGTTCCTTACTTAAATGCTTTTAAACAAAAGCACTCTCACACACTCTTAGGAGTCTAAGTTCTGCCTCCTTCGTGTGAGCACTGCTTTGAGAACCCTTTGAGTACCTTCTGAACTCTGACACACAAGGCTAGGACTTCCACACTGCACATGTTTAAATCTTTTGGCTATGTATGAGTATGAGCACTGCCCGGGAGCCCTTGAGGTCCTTAGGGCACTCTGACACATCCGGATTATGAAAAGGCTATGCAATACCATAAGGCAGTAAGGTTTGGAAGATTTGGGCCTAATTGAAGGCTCCCTATAGAAGTAACTTCTTATTTTCCTTTAAGTTGTGTAATTTATAATTCCCTGGCCTGTAATAATCTGTAAACAACTCAGGGGATGGATAGTGAAAGGGAGGGGTAGCTACGTATGCATTTGCTATTAAAGGGATAGAAATTATGCTATTAGACTTTATTTCCTATCTTTGCAATAGAGATCATGTTTAGTCCCATGTGTTAAAATTCATGCATTAGAAATCATGCTATTACACTTTATTTCCTATTTGTGCAATAGAGATCATGTTTAGGCCCATGTGTTAAAATTCTTGCATTAGAAACCATGCTATTTGATTTTATCTCCTATCTGTGCAATAGAGATCATGTTTAGGCTCATGTGTTAAAATTCATGCATTATAAATCATGTTTATTAGGTCTCATTCCTATTGTTTCAGCATGTTCACGTTAGTTAGAAAATCATGCTAATGAATGGTATCTTCTACTGTCATGTTCCACACCGCCATGTACGCTTAAAAATCTTGTCTTATGCTAAACAACATTAAAATAAATTATCATTTTAGCATCTTTTGAAATCATGATTAATACTGAGCATTTAGAAATCATGCTTAGGAATTCTGCATACGCATCATTCTGCATCTCTATATGTGCATTAGATATCATGTCATAGGGCCCTAATCACTCAACTACATTTATTCTAATTACTAAGGTATAAAGGAATAATAACCTCATTCAGTTTTTTTTTCTCTGAAAAAATAACTGGTAATGCTTCTGCGTTCTGAATAACCTAGAACATCATGTTTAAGTAATAGTTGCAACAGTTCCTTTAAATAATTCTGTTAATATACACTGCCCTCGCCTAAGCAAGCCTTAGGTAACTAACCTTTTTTAGAAATTAGAAATCTGTCTTTCTTGTGTGTACTGCTTAAAACTAATAGGTCTTTCTTTTAAAAACAGTAGGCAAACTAATTAAGAGCATGTTTTCCTTGAGTGCCAAAACAAGTCTGCCTGTTTGTTTATCCTCTGAATTCACCTAGATACCATGTCTTAGGATCCTAATTAACAATGTTGCCCTTATATCTGTTTGAGTCATTCTTATTATATGCATTATCTGCGGAGGAAAAATTTGAGCCTCCGATATGCTCCTATGTGTTTCCCACTGACTGCAGTCCTATATGTTCCTTGCTTGTCGCCTTAGTATCTTACCCCTTTAAACTTGACTGCCTGCCTAGTACCTACCTTTTAGGATAGTAGTCCTAACCTCCTCCAGGCCTGATAGGATGGGACGGGAAATAGCACGCAATGGAATTCGTGACCAACACACGCTTTAATCACCTTTACGGGGTGGGAAGGGTAGAATATGGATATGATGACCGGTACGCTAATACCACATTTAGCCCCTCTTCGAGGAGTGATTACCGGGTATTTCATTGATGTGATCCATATTATTATAAACCTAGGACATCTTTTATATGCTGAGCTCGTAATCCTTTTTTTAAGTCTAATCTCCTTTACTATTTTCAAACATCTGCATGTTTAAGACTTAAATCCCCTCTTATTTGAGCCTTTACTTGTTATTTTCTATCTGTACAAATTCACGAAACCATTCGGCCGGGAACCACACGTGTGGATCCTAAGGGGTGCCTAACACCTTCCCCTTAGGATAATTTCAAGAACTTACCTAATTCTCTGGTTAGCAACGTAGTTATAATTGAACTCCTTAGGTGACCTAACGCACCGTTAAAATAGTTAGGTGGCAACTCTTCAAAATAGGCAAACCCCTTTCCCAAAAGGAATGAGTTGTCCCAACCAATGTCATAAACCCGATCTCCGTGAGGAAAAGGGGGCGCGACACTTCCCTAGCGGAAGGCATGGAAGCAGGCAGAGATGAAACATCAACAGGCACGGAGGGTTGAGGAGCTGGAATAGACACGGGAAAAGCAGCAGGCACGGAGGGTTGAAGAGTTGAGGAAGCCACAGGCAAAGTAACGGCAGAAGCCGCAATAGCCAAAGGAGCAGATGAGACAGCTTCTCTTAAAGAAGCAGGAAAGGCAGCAGCCAAAGGGACATCGTCAGGATCAAGGTCAAAACCTTCATGGAACAGGTAATCCGCAGACTTATGAATGAGGGAATATGAAACATCTTCAAGGTTAGAGGGCTCAACCATAGACACGGAAGGCAAGGTCATGGGTGTAAACTCATCATCTGAAACCACCCGCCTTCTCTGTGGCCTGTGTACTAAAGCACCTTCTTCTTCTTCTTCTTCTTCTTCTTCTTCTTCTTCTTCTTCTACGGAACGAGACTCACCAATCTTCCTCTTCGAGGAAGATGAACCAACAATAATCTCTTGGGCTTGATCCAAGGACATCTTCGGGATAGATGAAGCAGACACCCCACGAGCAGAGAACCCTATCAAAAGGGAAAAAGTTAAGCGACAAAGAAAGAAGAGACTCGAGTAAGGAAAGAAGCAAGAACAAAAGCTTCACTTACCGTGGGTCTTTACATGCCAACCGTACCTCCCAGCGAGGTACTTCCAAGATCTCTCTTCTAAAGGAGCAATGATGTGTGGCTATAATTCATGGTTTAAATCATTATGTGCCTTACATTTTATGTGCATTAATGATAAAAATACACGCCGTATGTTCATAATGGAGTCTATCTTATGTGTAGGTGAATTGGATATGGAAGCTGAGCTAAATGGATGCATAAACATCAAAAATACGCTCAAGAGCCAAAAAGGAGTGAACCTGGCTATAGCGGGGCGCTTTAGCTGTAAAGCCTGGTGATACCAGGCTTTAGCCAGGCGTTTGTGCTATAAATCCTGGTGTCACCAGATGTTTGGGGGGCGTTTGGCCCATAACACCAGCCCTGGCCAGGCGTTAGCTAGGCGTTTGTCCTGTAACACCTGGTCCCTAATCCGGACCAATCCGAGTTTTGAAGGTTTTAAGTGTTTCCCGATTTGACTAGAAGTATCCTACACGTTTAAGGGTTTGTCCCAAAACATATAAATTGACCCAAAAACACAACTTTGAGGGGGTATTGACGTGGAGGAACACACACCACGCTTGAAGGAGTCTTCTACCTAGTTTTTCTTCTCTTCTCTTCCTTTAATTTTATAGTTTATTTGTTCTAGAGTTTTGGGTGCTACATGAACGTTGAAGTTTGAAGCTTGAATTGTTCTTATTATTTTATCATATTGGTTTATTTATTCAATCTTGCGCTTAATTATTTGATTGCTTGATCACCAATTGAATACTATCTACGAATCTAGGATTGAACTCGGGAGAGGGAATTCTAGATTGCATATAAGATTGGGTAGAGCAAGATCTTAACCCTTCAGGGGAGCTGATTTGCGGTTAGGATAGGAATATACCTAATCGCCTTGCTTGGTTATTATACGGGAATTATTAATGCGTTCTTGTTAATCCTAATTTCATAGGAATATAGGTGTTAGGTTAGCTTGAATAGGCGAGTTGTACTTCGGGATAAGTCTACGAGCAATATTAACCTCGTCAATCAATAAACCAGATAAATTAATTAGATGATTTAAGTGGAAAACTCAACAGGATTGTGTTCTAACCCATAGCTCTAGAATACTGGCTCTTATTGAATTCGTATCTAATTTCGCCAATTTGTTTCCTTAATTTCATAGTTTACTATTCTAGATTAATTTTAGTTAAATATTCATACTTTAGTTTCCGCTTGAATAGATTAATTTCTTGGGTTTAATTTAGTTGATAGTTAATCACTAGTCCCTGTGGGTACAATATCTCAATTCTATATTACTTGTCGACCACGTATACTTGCGTGTGCGTTTGGGAGCAACAAGAAACGGACAATAATTTTTCTACCCAACCACGAATACTGGAGACATTCTCAACAGTATCCATGATTGATGAGAAAGGAAAAAACAGATACAGTGTTAGTAAAACATCTCAAGTCAGAACGAGGGAAAGTAAATAGTCATGAGCTAAAGCATACTCACGTGTGCGATTCCACTTCTCAGGGAAGAGAAGATTTTCTTCACCCACTAAACCAACAGTGGGTGCATCAACATACCAGAGGTACCAACCCATATCCTTATCATCTCCAGGGGTTACCAACACTCTTTTGCTCCTAGCAGTCAGAGTAAAAACCCCTTCACGAATAAGGTAGGAGAGTAGAGACGAATAAGATGGTTGAAAGTAAAAGAAACCGAGGCTAAAGAAGCTAAACTCCTAAGACATGCGACAACTCTCCACAGAAGCGTACCAACTTGTCCTAAGCAGATATTGAAAAACGGCAGAATTCAATTATGACTGGGTCAATGGGGGGTCTAAACCCCAGAGTAAAAGGGTACGTATAAACAAAAGAATATCTCGTCTTGTAAGACGTTATTCTTTGATTACTATTCGGAATGCACACAGGGAAATCAGGCCTCCAAAAACTCCCTACGAATAAGGGAAATCTGACCCTCACTTATAAGGGTTGGATACCTTTCGACACTCTCAAGGGAAGAAGATTGGTCTACAAGAACTTGATTATCCCTAGCAAAGACAAATTCAGTAGGAACAATTTCATCAACTCCAGGTTCACGAAGGCGTTCACCTCTACCTCTAGACAAAGACCGAGAAGCCCTAAACCTCGGAGAAACTAGAGACCTAGCGGAAGGAGAGGGAACTATCTGAGAAGAAGAGGAGCCTCTCGAAGGAGTGGATCCTAGACTCCTAAGTCTACCACCCCTCCGACTCCTAGTCGGAGCAGAAGATGGTGTTAAATTTTCAATATTTATTACTCCCTGAGTTTGATTAGAAGAAGACATGTTCACAAATGCAAGAAGAAAGTTCTTTACAAAATACGAAGATAGAAAGTGTTTTGTGGAAGCAAAGAAAAGAAGAAAGGTATTTATACTTGAGGACAACCATCAAACATGGAAAAAAAAGAAAAATAATGATAAAAATTCATAATTGAAGGTGTCACTTCGGGACTGACACAGCCGCAAAAATCCCTAAAAGGTGCCGAGTAAATGCATAACCAATCCGAGAAGGACACGTGGTATGAGCATTAAATGGAAGTGACAAACTATGCCTATGGTTCAGAAAAGGATACAATGTTTAGAGGTAAAGCGGCGGCAAAAAATTCCCGCCATAAATGAGTATCCACTTGCCAAATATTAATCGCTAAATATATGGTAAGTGGGGGGACTACGTAAGCCAACTTTTGACAACTCAGCCAGTTATGTGGGCATAGGAGAACGTGACAGCTGGATGTGATTCTTTGAAGAGGTACGGAACAAAGAGGCACAATTCAATAAACCCTCGAGCTTATCAGCCACAGGAAACTCAACCTGATCAAAACAGGGAAGAGACACGGCCAGAATGAATCTGTACAAAGCTACGGGCAGATTCAAGAACCCACAATTGATTACTCGTACGTTATGTAACTGTACCCCAATTACCGTTATCCTTTGCAACGTCTCATTAATGTCATAATTAGTCATTAATGGGGCAACCATAACAAGAGTTGTACGTTATATCAAGTAATCTCCTATATAAGGGAGGGGAATACAACTTGTAAAGGCATCTGATTCTCGAATACAATCTACTTTGCTTTTCTATATTTCTGCAATATTGTTTATTATTCATTTTTCTCTATTTCCTTGATTATCAGCAACCCGTGTTCATCCTAGAAATGGCTTTAGTCAAAGGATCTAATTCTTTGGTTAAACAATCCTCATGACGTAAGCGATGGATGTGACTGAAACGTCCCGTCGGTTCGTTTCCCAAAAAATCATCAATGCATGTCAGTCGTCAGTCGGCCGCTAGTGGCACCGAACCGCCATTTTAAACCAATAAATACCAACTCCTTAATAGATTCAAACTTTACTTTGCCTTGATTGCTAACCCTTGAGTTCACAATCCTTCTTGCTTTCCTCTCATCGCCGCTTACTAAACCACCGTTGTTCCACCGGAGCTGCCAGTTTTAAACCTTCTTTTTACTCCCCACTCATACGTAAACGGCTAAGACCTCTAAAACATTACCGAAAAAGGAGAAAGCTCCATCTTCTTCCTCCCGACCGGCCGGCGATAAAAAGCAGGTAGAACCGCCCATCCAAGAATACGTATTTGGCCCCTATGTCCTTAAAACTGATTTTAAGGTTGATAACCCCTCATAGGTGTTGATACCCAATTTTTCCCTATATAATTTCAAATTGAATATATATCCTAAATACAATGCATGAGTATCAATTAATATATATTTTTCATAATTTCTGCATTTTTAAGGATTTTTTTTAATTAATTTATCACAGTATTTTTATTTTTTTATAAGTAATTACTAACTGCATCACAAATGGTTTTATAATAATTGTATTGCTTAATTTTATTATTTATATTTATAGTAAGCTTTAATTCTTTCATGAATAGCCACATTTAGGGTTATAATTGTAATAACTTTGCAATAATAGCCCATGTGTGCATAATTACCTTATCTCACAAGAAAATGATATTTTGTATTTCTCTAATATTAAGTAATTATTTTAAATCATTTCTATGCATCAATAGCATTTTTTTATCATTTATTAGCTATTTTATAAATTATTTATCAAAATTAATTAGGTATTTAACACATAGCCTCTTTTAATTTCTTCTAATTTCAGACTTTAGCCCAATCTTTCACCCCAGCCCAATTAAATTTACAGCCCAAATACCCTGACCCAATCTTTTAACCCGCCTAACCTCATATCGAATCCTAGTCGTTGATCTCAAATGATCAACGGTCCAGGATCAATTGCCTTTTTTAATTACCCCTAACACCCCTAAACCCTAGTCATTTGTCCAACCACACCGCCCTTGTTTCTCTCTTCTTCTCTGTTCTATATTAAACTATCCCTAACCCTAGCCTCCGTCACCGAAAACCCTCTGTTCCATGTTGTTTCCCTTTGATTTTAGGCACCGGCCGGCCTCCTATCTTCACATGTTTTTCGATTTTGTTGTTATTTGAAGGAATCTCGATGAGATTCAACTCAGATTCGGTCTAAACCTTTCATTTTCTCGATGAACCTGCCTATGTTCATCTCCGTTTGTAAGTACTATTATCTTCATGTTTATGGCTCAGATCTATGGTTCTAAACCGGATTTTCTTCTCACCTCTGTCATTTTTTTTAAAACCCTAGTCTCTTGCTACTCGAATCTGTTCAGATTCTTGTAGATCTAAGATGATTTTAAGCTTATCTGATATTTCTCTTTAAAAATCTTCTATTTTTTCTTATCATTAACCGATTTTTGTTTTCTCTAAAACTAGGGTTTCATCCCTTTGAGTTTTCTGCAAAAGTGCTAAATTTTTTAAGTGTTTAGCTCTGGTTTTCTTTACGTGTTCGACTGATTCTCATGTATATGTTCTAAACCCTAGGGTTTCTAATTATTTCATTATTTGTTCTGGTATTTGTCCATTATTCCTTGTCCTGTCAATTAACAGAGGTTAGTTGATTTTATTTGACTAATTAAGGTTTGAAACTATATTCTCTGTCGAAATTGGTACTGCTTCGTGATTTTATTTATTTTTTCCTTATTTGTGATTGATAGTTGGTACTTGATCACGCTCAACTATGTCTTATAAAAAGACTAAACGGGCGCTGCAAATATAATCTG